>DWNE01000854.1:0-25057 GCA_018249875.1 Cecropterus toxeus | reverse complement strand
ATCATTCACATTTCTGTCTGGCCGGGTATCGAACCCGGGACCCACTGCGTGTCAGGCCGGTATGGTGGCCGTTCCGCCACGCGGGTCGTCAAATAAGTAATTGATTGTAAGTGGACACTACTGGCCATAGATATCTGATCAACCCCAGATATGGTAAGAGTCTTATCTGAGGACTAAGTTGGAATGCTTCGGATAAGTAATAAGTGCCGGCTTACTAATATATGAGGTGACCATCTTAGGCCTCGGGAGTAGCAACGCATCTGCGATTCAGATAGAACCCTGTTGTCACCCTCATATATAAGTGAGCCGGTAACCAAACCTTCTAATGAAATCCTAGAACTGCTTCGCGCTAGGTGTGGTGGTGATATCCAAGGACGAACTACGCTGGTTCTACCCCTTGTCGCGGAATTGATTACTATAAATGAAAGTGCAAAGTTCGGTGCGTAAGGAAACAGCTAGTAACGCAGTACTAGCTTTTTCCTTAGTCGAGATGTGGAACCATAAAATAACTAATCTATCCCCAGTGGTCGTCAACAGTTTTCTTTAGGTTCTTCTAAGGTTTCCACTAAGGTTCCGATACATTTAATATACAAAGATGAGAATAGGTACAAATGCCTAGACCCAATGAATCGAAGCCGGAATCCTCTGCTTGTCAGACCGGTATGGTGACCATCAACACACGGGCCGCGAAAAGTCGGCGGGCGGGTCTAGAAAAGTTCTTACCACAAAATTTAGGATACTGCTATACAGTTCTGAACCTTATTTCAACTGCATACTGTAAATTGTCATCTTCTCCTTAGTGAACTAATACGGAGATGATACGGTTCCTATATTGAAGAACTTAAGCTATGATCTATAGGAACAAAATTAACCATAAATGGTCCAAAAATTTGTTACCTTGCTTTAAAAATAAAGGTAATAACGGATAGAAATTTTAATTTGTGAGAGATCAAAAACAAACATTTAAAATAAAGGCAATCACCTACTCTTAATAAAATGTTAAAAAACGACATAATTGTATAAACACGTTCGTAAATGGATTTTTAATACAAATTTTTGATTTATCTTATCTTTAACAAATCGAGGAAAACGCCACTTAGTGCGGTGGAAGAAAGGTCCTAATTACCATAACAATCTGGGCGCATAAAGTTAAGATTGTGCTAATTAACTATGGTGTACTGCTTGTTAGTTTATCCGAGCGATAACAAACGATGATAAATAAGGCGAAATCTGATACATATTGAAACCGCTCCTTTAAATATTTATGCCGCCGTAAATTCTTTGATTTCTGCCTACTGTTCGGCATTTGTTTTAGGAAGAGGGTTTGGAGTGTTGACTGTAGGCTGATTAAAGAATGTGGATAAATATTGCGTATTTAATTTTGAACCCATTTTATTTTTGTTACTTAGAGTAATAATAAGATAGACTGTATGAAATAAAAACCATTTATAAGATAAACAAAAACATTATTTGTGTAATAAAAATACATAAAAATCTATGAATAAAGACAAAACTCAAATTTAATAATTGCCGTCTATGAATAAGCATACTGTAACAAACAAATAAATAAAATCGAATGGAGTTAAAATTAACATCGACAAAAACAAAGCGATCATCGACACAATATAAATAAACTCATAAATGGTAGCGGGAGCGCCATTCAAAAAATTACTTAAAGATGTTTTCGAAGATAAAGCCGTCAGAAACAATATTAACGAACAAATGCGTCAGGAACAAACGACAGATTAAACAGAATAAATAAACAACGAGAAACGGCGCGACACTCACAGCGTGTATCCGAATGAAAGTTATACGCGCTCGTTTTCTACCGGCAGGAGCGCGCGCGCCATTTGTCACACTTTTTGACAGATCAGGGGTCTCAACTAGGTGTTCTTTCCTAAAATTTAGGGGGTAAATAAGTGGCATGATGTTTCCGAGTGATTTTTATTCGAACATTTCGATTTTACATTATAGATTACAGAATTTGTCATAAGTACATTGATTTTGTGATGTCAATTGATAGAATATCATTTTAATTTTCAATTATTAAAAAATATAAAATCATACAATTTAAAAAAGTTAAAATAATAATAAGAAAAATTAAAAATTAAAATAAATAATATAGGATATTACAAAGCTTAAATTTTCCTTATTTTAGCGATTTTATGGTATTTCTAAATGCTCGTTTTCTTTAGTTTCAGGGGTAAACATTTTCGGGAGTTGGCAACACTGTGTCATATATCCTCAAAATTGTAAATTAACATAACACCTTAAAACAAAACCCTAACCCATACGCACAGTACACAATTTTAAATGAATAATTTACACGTGTTACGACGTTTTCATACGATTAATTTATTCACACTTTGTAGGTGATATTTATTAAGTTACAAGGGATTTTGAGATGGTCTGCCATAAGGTGCATATTCAAATGCTGACCGTTTAATCAAGAGAACTAAGATTTGTAGGCTTACACGCGAAAGAGGCTGGAGTGCAATGCTGTCGATTTATCAGCTGTTTCTTTTTTTAATACTTAATAAAGGCTTCAAACACTTTAAAAGTTTAAATTACAGATTGATTCGATAAATCTTTACTAAGGTATCAATCTGACGAATTAAGAAGTTCGTTAATTTTTATTTATATATCCATATATTATCTCAAGGATAAGGAACGGCTTTACGTCCTACCCTCGTTTAAATATCTTATTATTCCGTATCTAAATAATTTTACCAAACCGTAGAAACAGAGTCACACCTATTTCTAGGGTAAGGTTCTTGCGTGAGGTGGAAGGGTGTGGTTGCCGACTCACTGACACGCGATATACTACGCGATCATTTTATTCTTCTGGAGTAGAAACGTATATGTGTTCGACTCTAGATAGTACTTCTATCATTAGGTGTCTCCATGCTCGTTTGATACTTCTGACAGATAAAAATACTGAATAGTCCTAAGTAGATACGTAGAGATCAAAGTATGTGAATGTGTGATAAAGGTTAAGTATTTAAAGTATGTGGATGCACGTATCTTTATTAAGCTCAGTTGAGTCGTGGTTTTACACAAGGCGTTTGAACTTCATCAGAGGTTCCAGTCTTTTACATTTTGGAGCGGAGTTTCTCAAAAATGTCAGAAATAGATTGTCGTATTTTTGAAGGGGAGGCGAAATATTCTTTATTCTTTAAATACGAGGATTCTTTATTTGACAAACTTCGGAGTTTATTTATTTCATAGCATTGTGTGCTTAAAGACTTTATACACTAGCCAACCTTTTTTTCATGGATCGATGCTCTTTGACTACCCCTTAAAAGATATATCCTACGCCTATGGTTCCCAAAGTAATCCTGTTCCTAAAGTTCCACGTGTCAAACAAGTTAATCGATATTTTTTAAATCTTATCTAACTAATCTTACTTCTTACTAATGTATAAGCGGAAGTTTGTGAGGATGTTGAGGATGTATGTGTCACTGTTACCCTTTTATGCAAATACTTTTGTTTGGTTTTGGATTAAATTTGGCTGACATTTTATGGCCTGGATTAATACACAGGATAATTTTTGGTGTTCAAACATTAAGCGCACGAAGTCGTGGGAAAGCTAGTATTTATATAGCCTAACGTGACGTGTGAATATTCTTCAAGACAGATGACATCTAAATCCGGGCAATATCTGTCGTAAATCGATTTGAAATCGATTCCAAGTGTTCTAATAGTGAATTTGAGAAAATAATCTGTCGTCGAAATGAATCGAATCATCATCGTGGGACCATTTCGCCACCCGCAGCCAATCAAAAGCCACGATGAGATCCGATATATGAGTGTGGTACACTTTAATAAACTTCAGCGATTTTAAAATTGAAAGAATACGTTTTTGTACCTTGTTGTAAATGACCAGTGTTCCGATTCGTGTGAAAAAAGTGACCTAATTTAGTTTTTTTCTTCAATGCAGACAACTATATGGATAAATTCGTTACTATGTCGATTAATAAATAATTAATAACGAATTTCAATTTTTTATGGTTATTGGATTTTCCTAAGGTTATTGTTTTTCCTTCTCAGAAATATACTAAAAAATGGTTACAAACTATTATTTAACTTTGAAAACAATTATTCTGTATTCTTACAATTGCTTATTGGTTACATGAGAGTTATTAAGTTTACTTGAAAAACCAAAATTCACATATATAAATCATAAATCCAAAAATTCTAATGCCTTAATTTCATTTAAAAATAAGCTTTCAATTTCTAAAACAAAAACTTTCTTATCCTGACTGACTAATCTTAAATAACAGTATCGAAGAATAACTGAAGATAAAGAAAATAAAGTAGAAAATAGAGTTGTTTGAATTTAGTCGCGTGGTATAAAGAAAGCGGCCTCTTATGACTTGTACCATTCCCGATATAAGGCTCGATCGCGCCGCCCTGTAATTCCAATACTTATGAACATTACCCAGGATGGCGACTATTATAATGTATTATGGAATATTATTTTACGACTATGGCTCCAGTGTGCGCATTATGGACCTTTAGAGCGGGGCTAAAAATACCGGCCGTGTGTAAGCACCTTTATGCTTCGCGTCTTATATTGATAACTGATACCATTAGGGATGAGCCTACCGTCATATATAAGGCTAAAGCAGTATAAACGAATATTAAGGGGTTAGTTTTGTGGCAATATCTAGCTGCAATTATATGTATGGTCATCGAGTTGTCATATAAATGGAACCCATCCATCCATCCTGTCTAATCCATCAAACTCTTTGAGGTTTACCGTTAGACTAAGGCTTAGGTCGGCAACAGGCGGACCGGAAAAGGTCGGACCTCACACTGCCAGATGTTGTCTAATGTATCTACTTGAATTATATTTTCATAGACCACCCACTCCAGACGCTCTTACAAACGAGGGCACTTACAAATTATCACTTAATTTTTCTTCTTACACTACCACCGGATCGGAAAATCTGACAATACGCTGACAATTGATACTTTATCGCTTGTCGCTTTCCCGCTAGTAGTAGGACATCCTTTTCATAACTGATATAATATATGTTTATACTTGATACACCTGTCAAAATGTACAGGCAATTTTAATTTCTATGAAAATGGGATGGGGTTTATAATGGCTTAATTGATGTTTAATAGCTAATTTTGAGCCAAGCTTTAGGTTCCTCAGATTATAGATAGCTTATTAGTGTTGAGCTTCGTAATAAGCAATAGAGTTTTTGAGTTTATAATATGAATGTAGGGTTTGTGGTGTTTAGAATAAAACTGTCTTGTAGATCTCGTAGATGAATAGGGGATTATCTAAAGATTTGCCAAAAGATGAACCTACCAAGAGATGGACCGTGTCGTGTGGTGTCGGTCTTAAATAGCGTTATTTGTCCTCTACCCGTGGTTTTCGTAAGAGGCAACTAAGGGACGTCCAGGACTTCCTCCCAGGAGATGGGCGACAGTGTGTTGCTTACAGGCACGTCATGCTTACGCAAGCTGTCGGATAGTACAGACCTCTCTGTGACGTTGATCTTCTCAGTTGAGGTCGCGATCCGATCCGGCGGTAGTGTAAGAAAATATTGTAACTGACAATTTGTAAGAGCCCTCGTAGGCCTATGCAAAATAAAGACATTTCATTTCATTTCATTCCATGTTATGCTTCCCAAATAATAAATGAAGATCGACAAGTACACAAGTACTTGTACATACTAATATAATAATACTACTTGTACATAAAAATAAATTTTAACGTTTTGTAACATAATTGCTGCAATAATACCAGTCAGCAACACAAGTGTGACTCACGGTAACGGTACAATTATATTTTCACACGAATACCGACGCATTACTGACATTTCTAAGTAGTTTCACTGTTTTACTTTATATACTTTAGTACAATGGTTTACTATTGTCGGTTCATTTGGCACAGTTCTATACTCGAACTGCTGCTATTTGGACTCCGGTGAATCAAACAGGAAACGCGATTTGACGAGATTACCGTAATTTAATATGCTCATATACTCGTACGCTTAAATCGAAATTTTTGTTCATAATGATATATTTAATTTCACGCTAATAGTTATGACTTTTGTCAAAATAGTCAAGAAAAAGTAATACGATATATATATTTTTAGATAGGTCTAGTTATTAGCTTTCATTTGATACCCATATTGACGAATAGTAAAAGAATTCGTTCCTTCCCCTCTTTCCGTTTCTCGTTCTTCCTCATTTTCCAGGCGCCATCTTTAAAAATGATATAGCCTACATCAAACAATCAAACATACATATATATGTATAATTAAGGTATATTTATTGTATAGAGTTATTTTATTCTCTTCATAATTTATCTTGCACGTCTACATTTTTGTAAATGTTGCACATGCCTATAATTGGCTTGCATACCAGTGCACATTATTTCATTACATAACATTATTTGTAAAATGACTGTATGTTATGTTGTTGGCATGTAAATTAAATAAATAAAAGCTTTCTACACTCCTAGCCCCACACTAGGATTTTCTTCTGTGTCGTGGGTGATATGGACAAACACGAAGACAAATACACAAACACCCAGTACCAGAACACAAATCTAAAATCATTAGTTGTCTGTCTGGCCGGGGATCGAATGCCGAACGATTCGGATTCCGTTCTGGATTCGATTTATAAATTATCCTTTTATTTTGTACCTGAAGTGTGAAAACATAATTTACCGTTATGATACCGTGAGTCAGATGCGATAACGATCGATGATTCCGCTAGTGTCATTATCGACATAACTACCACCTTCATGCAAGCTATGTTAGATGAGTGATAATTGTATTATTGTATTTTCTTGAAGAATATCGGGTGAATAATACGGGGAAGGATAGTGCGAGGAAACTTTATCCGAAAACCACGGTAGGTAGGCAAGCGTTAGCTATGAGCGAATTGCAGCAAATTTTGCCACAACAGCGTAATTTCATGGCTTTCTAAAATTGGTCACGTGCATTTTTAACGCTCAACGCTGACGTTTACAGCGAATGTTTTGTGGCCCTCGGAGTTGACTTACCTTTTTTTTCGAGGGAGAAACCTTCAGAAGGTACCCGACAACGTGGGAGTGACGCTGGGTTTTTCTGCAATAAAATCCCCACAGATGGGACGGCCACCGGTGGGGATTTTATTGCAGCACTGTGCGGAGGACTCTGAGATCTCCTACAACCGGAGTCCTTTTAGCGCGATGCTCCTACTTCCGGGCTCTTTCCTGGTGAGCATTATCGCTCACCATGTCTTCTGGAGTCTACGGTGGCATGCGAGCATATATGCCACCGTCTTTTTCGGAGTCTCGAAAATCACAGTGCGTGAAGTCAACCAACCCTTTTGCAAAGCCAGCAGCGGTGGTCTATGACCTTAATCTCCTCAGATCTTATACAATCTCCTTCATTTCATCAAACACAATTGACACGGTTTACTTATTATTAGTATATTGTTATGTATGCACAATTTGTCTACGCAATATGGGAGAATTTAGCACACTGTAATACTTTGCCTAGGCAGCTAGTACTATATTACGTATATATAATAACACATTACTCTCTTACACATAATATCTCGCTTTTTTGTGTAATATAGAAGTATAACGGCTCACTTATATATGAGGCGACCATCTTAGACCTCGTGAGCGGCAACGCATTTGTGATCGACTTCAGATAGAACTCCTATTTTATACAAGTTGCTTACAGATGTCCATGGGCGGCAGTAACCACTTACCATCAGGTGGACTGCATGCTCGTTTGCTACTTATTCTTATAAAAGAAAGGAGCAAACGAGCAGGCATTTACAATTTCACGTAACGTCAGAAGACAGTATTACATAAAGTGAGCTACGTTGTTACCCCTATGACTAAGTTGGAACGCTTTGAATAACTATACCTTTCTCACCACTACCTTATATATAACTCAAAGGTACCTGACTGACTGGCATAGATCTATCTATGCGCACAGCCCAAACCACTTAACGGATTAGGCTGAAATTTGGCATGCAGTTAGATGTTATGACGTAGGCAATCGCTAAGAAAGGATTTTGATCAATTTAAGGTAAATACGGTTGGTGCGCGTGCCAATTAAATGGACATACACACATTCGAAAACCTTACCCTCGGGTAAATAATATTTTATTTCAGCAAAAAACCTACGACCTACACCTAGTCTGTGGAACCGTACATTGGCCCACGCTTCCATAATGTAGAGTTTAAGCACAGTACATCGATCCCTGTGCAGGTAGAGTACGTCTCTAGGTGTGAAAGGTTATGTTGAATGCGCGCGCGCAACTCGGATTATGAGAATTATATCGTCGACTGTGATTTTACACCGCAAACGGGAAACAGCTGCGAGAATACTGAGGATAAGACTAATCATTATTTTCTTTGGTAAATATAAGTATTATAATATTTGAAAACATAGTATAAACATAAAAATGTTATAATGACGACTATTCACATCATCAAGGATTTCTTGTTTTGTTGAGTTTTTTTGGATACACATAAAGATATGTACAAAAACTCTGGTTCGAAATTTTTAATAATTAATTAATTATGCCTCTTTGGCCGAGCATTGAACCTAAAACCTGCTGATCTATATTAAAACGGATTTACTACGAAGGTTTTATAATTTGAAATATTCAGTAAATTAAATATACAATTGGAATATTAATTAGAGGCAAATAAATAAATAAAATTGTAAACTTTTATTAAAATACAGTGTGGCGTAATAGTCATCATAACAGTTCGATTCTCGGTCGGGTAAAAAGATAAATGCTGAATCTATCTATTGTACCTGCATTCTTGGCATGAATTCCTAAGGTATTTTTTCACGGTGTCCACATCATAAAGGCTGTAAATAAAGCGTTTGCCGTTTATTAATACAATATCCGATTATTTTTAAGGGATATCCACACCACTCGATCATATCTTGGGTATAATCTGGCGTGTAGTTATTGTTTTTTCCGATGCTAATAAGCGGTTGGTGGGCATTGATAGAAAATTATTGATTGCGGCCGCCATATTGATAGAATGGCACTGGGCGATAATGGCGCAGGGTTCTTTGTTTCAGTAGACACCGGTGGGTTTCGTCTAACAAATATATTGTTTTTTGTATAAGTGTGAAGTAGCAACCGAGCTTGCAGTCCACCTATTGGTCGCTTATGGACAGTAACCAATTTCAAATAGAATCGACGTCATTAAGTGAGCCATACACTCTACCATCAAAATATAATAATTGCTTCAGCTTCTCGATCAAATTACAATTTTTCTACTACCTGGCGAAAATTTGACATCATCAAAAAAAGTTGTCAAAGTCGGTCCACTCTATCCACAACTTTCGATGTATCAAACATAAAAAAATACAGACGAATTGAAAACCTCCTCCTTTTTGAAGTCGGTTAAAAAAGAAAATAAGTATTATGTAAAAAATGTGATTTATAACTAAAATCATCGTGAAAATACAGTTTATTCTGTAATGGGTACTCAGGAGAAGCTATACGATATTATTATTTATTTTACTTCTGTACTAAATTTTTTAAAAGAACCTACACCTTATGCGGTGATATATAGGGTAAAATTGTCCTTTTAAGTGTCTTTTGTGGGCTCATTTATGTAAAACCGTCTTAAAGTACATGAGATACGATCCGAGTACTTGATTAATCTTACTATTTTTCTCACTGAAAAAGGGTTTGATTGTTTCAATAAGCTATGTTTTGTCTTATAACATTTCATATAATTTAATACTATTTCAAATTCCAATAATCAGACTTAATACTTTTTATCACACCCCAAATAAGCTTACGATCCTACCTACTTACGTCACTTTAAACTTATCTAAAAACAGTTTCAAAATTGTTAATTTACGAAAGTAACGCTTTAAACTACAGCCGACTACCTGAGGATATTTGGTAAAAAGTCTAATAAACATTTAAACTTACACTACCGGTACTGATACCTTAAAAGTTTAACACGTTATCTACTTACGGGGCTAAAAGTTACTAATAAAAATAAAAGAAATTAAAACCAGTTGCCCACGCGCGTGGCACGAGAAGTAATGAGCGCCTAGTCGTTTGATTCAGCTACTCGGTTTGGAGGTCCTAGGTTCGAAGCATGGTTACATCAATCATGTATTTGCAGAACAGTGTGTATTAGAAATTAACTACTAATTGTTGTTAAATGAAATAAAGACCTGTATTTTATATAGGCTAACGGCAAATGTTACTTACAAATTGTAAGTAACAATTTTTGCACTACGATCGGAAAACAACCTTAATTGAGAAAATCCGGCAAAAAACTCAGCGGGATTGTCTTCTTTGTTTATATATTTACTTTGTTTACCCAATTTGTTTTATACATGGCAATAATAGCTAGCTAACTCCAGTACCTTGCGTTACATTTGACTACATATTTTTTGTAAGCGTGAAGGAAACCTACACGCCTGAAAGTTCCATAAAGAAGTGTACACTACTAATCCAAACTTGGTTAGTCCAGTGGACTTTGCTCTCAACCAGGGTTGTTATGGATATGAAATGACGGATATGGTTACGGATATGTAATTATTTCGGATTAACCGTTAGTTTCGGATAGTTTCGGTTATGGATTTTATATTATTAAGGAATTTAAAAAAATAGTAATGTACAAATAGATTATAAATAGGTTCTAATTCTTTTTTAACATTTGGCATAAAAAGCAGTCATTTAACTACAGAATAATTTTTATATGTTATTAACTAAACTTAAAAAAACATGTTTCAAAACATGATCCGAAGTAGCCGAAACTTTTATGTCGGATACAGATACTTTTTTATTTCGGATACCCGATACTTTCCGTTACGGTTTCGTAAGTCTATAACATCCCTGCTCTCAACTTCTCAATCTATAAGGACACCTGTGCCCAGCAGTGGGACAGTGATGGTTGACGACATTATCTACTTACCGGGCCCAAAGTGACAATAAAAATAAAAAGCAATACAACCAGTTACCCACGCGCGAAGGTTCTAAACTCCTGCTCTTCCTTAATTGCCGATAAGTGACGGTACATTAATTAGCGATTAGAATTCAATTGTAATAAAGAACGCCTTTATTACTAAAATCTACATACATTTGTATAACTGTTGTGGAATAATAATCATTTGATTCTTACGTAGGTGTTTATTTAAGTAAAGAAATTAGATAGAGTCAAAAAGTATCTACTATGAGAAATAAATTCATTATAATTATATACCCATCTATGCATCCATCAGATTATTTAGGTCCTCAAATGGACATAGGCCTCCCAAGGGGATATTTTGCCGACAGTCGCCGCGTCTGTCATGGGTGGTAATGACTGCAGTAGATGTCGATCTCCTGGATTCTGTCCCTTAGTCACTTTCTGCAACATTTTTGGGAAAGTCCATTGTATATTTTATCCATCTATAGCCAGAAATAAAAAATAAAAGGATGTACTTTAAACATGTATGGGTGGCATCAAATTAACTATAACTGCATGATGACACGCACAAAGCCTAAATTTAAAAAACTTACGTCTATTTCTTATATTAATAATTATAATTATATTTCTCATGAATTTTGAAAGTTTATGTATGTATATTGTACTATGTCAAATTAACAACTTATTAAAAAACTTTAAAAATTAAAGATGAAAAATATACTAGTTAAGGTCGGATGAAATAATATTTATTAATAACAATACCTATATAATTGCAATACCTATTCGTATGATATCCGCGTTTCTGCTGAAAATAATGTTACTACGACCCTGTCAGACTCGCGTACATACCATCAGTTTAAACCCAGCTGGCTAATCACCCATTCAAACACCTGTTTGAGCCAACAAGCCAGAAGTTCCAAGCCGAGGGCTCCAGTATTTATTTTACAGGCCAAGTAACGAGCTAGGCTAACAAGGTGTCAGATATCTTAGAATGTTTATCTTCGTCTTATCTCCGGCCACCGCGCTCACAGAGATAATTGGTTAATTGCTTTCCCCTGTAATAATATGCAGTAACACTTAACTACCACTCACCTGTAACACTTAGTAAGCCAGCCTTTGAGTATTGTTTGTTTTATAAACGCCCGTTTCCGATAAGCTTCATGATTATTTTCTCTCCTTTGCTTCTTTAGTAGCAGATAATTTAAATATTTATAGACGCACTAAGTGGATGCATGGGTTTGGAATACCCGCTGCATTTGAGGGTTGAGTATTTATTTTTTTGATTTTAGGTGGAAGTTTTGGACTGTAATATACACTCTAGGGGTTGATTATAAATCTATAGATAGCAGTGGTGACTCATTCGAACTTTGCTACTTTTGACCAATTTAAAAAAGTTTGTCAAAAGAATGAAAAATAAATAAATAAGTTATGCATAAGATTTACTTCTAAGGCAAGACTCACTCATACTTATACTCCTTTACTTATACAGCTGGAATCGGATTAATCAAGCCTATTTTTTTCTAAATAACAAGAGTATTAAGCACTACTGAATTCTGTTGAAAGGGTGGAGTGAGTAGAGATACTCTTAGTGGAGACGGTCTCTCCTAGCCCTTAGGGTAATAATGCGTCTGTGCCCTATCTCAGAGAACTAGTACTCTAATCCTATTCAGGGTTGATTTTAGATGACCACGGACATCACTTGGCACTTAATATAAGATAACTTTATTTTTGAAGTGAAACTTATTTAGAATAGTGATTTGGAACGCGATGTAACGAAAATACGTCACGAAAGCAGTTGTCGGTACTACCTTGATTGCGCTGAACCCTATCTGCACAATGCTAATGATGCTAATGATTTTACTTCTTAGGTTGGAGAAGAGTTCAAGTTTTTTATAATTATGCGAAATGAGATGTCCAAATATAGGCAGTAATCACTCAATTGATTGTTGAAAAAGATAAGTCTTATTAATATTGTTATTTTGTATATATTACTAGTAGACTACATTCCTAAAGTTTCACTTCTACTGTAAGTATGTGTAATACACACTTTTTTAGCAATTTCTATATAAATAGAAACATAAGGAAAGCAATTTCATTAAGCAGGCTCTAAAAGAATGGGTGCTAGAATTAAGGCGGAATACGAAACAAGCTAACATACGAGTGTACGTACATATTTCGCCGCTGTTTTCCAGCTAGATATCCATTGAATGCACGCTGTCGGCTGCAAATTGCACAAACATATAGTCCGTTTGTTTGTATATTTATTCACGACCAGTTCTATGGAACATATATTAGTTTTGAAGATAATATAGATAAATAAAGATACACAAACATCATCTAGAATTCAAGATATATTGTATTACACTGATTTATTTCTTGCGTGTATGTTTATTTTTTGGGGTTCCGTACTCAATAGGTAAAAACGGGACCGTATTACTACATTCCGCTGTCCGTTCTTCCGTCTGTCTGTCACCGGGCTGTATGTCATGAACCGTCATAGCTAGACAGTTGAAATTTTCACAGATGATGTATTTCTATTCCTGCTTTAACAAGTAAGAACGGCTCACGGAAGTAACGGCTCACTTTTTCAACGCATCTGTGATAGACTTCATATATAACCCTTGTTCTATATGAAGTTGCTTACAAATGTCCATGGGCGGCAGTAACTACTTACCATCAGGTGGGCTGCTTGCTTGTTTGCTACTTTATATTTATAAAAAAAATAAGAGTAAAGTAGTAGAAAAAAACATTTAAGTGTGGTTCCCATACAACAAACGTGTTTTTTTTGTCGTTTTCATAGAAAATGGTGCGAAAAGTTTCGTGCGCGAGTCCGACTCGCATATTATTATTTTTATCTTATTTTTTATGATTTCATCTTATATATCTTTATATTAAAGTGGCAAACGAGTTTGCAGTCCATCTGATGGTAAGTGGTTACTGACGCCCATGGTCTGTAAGCAACTTCTAATAAAACAGGGGTCCTATCTGAAGTTCTTTACACATGCGTCGCTATTCCCGAGGACTAAGATGGTCCCCTCATATATAAGTGAACCGAAAGATGCATTGATGTAAGTATCTTTTATCTTACAAAAAAATGAAGTATACGGTTAAAGATAAGTGTCCTTTGGAAATGAATGCTCTCTTCTAACAACAGTGTAAATCGTTTGTTCTGGTACAAAGAGGACGACATATTAGGGAGATATATTATCCAAGGCGTTCCAACTTAGTTCTTAGGGGTAGCATCTTTGCATAATACTAATGATTTGTGATCTAATCTTATTGAATTCAAATGTCTTTGGTCAGCAGTACTTACCATCAGATGGATTATGCTCGTTCTCTTCTTCCATAATAATATAAATAAACGGCCAACTGCAAGTGGATTCGCGAACGAAGGGGTTCCGTATCATTTTTTATTCGTGTCAATAACGGCAAAAATCACGTATGTTATATGGGAGCCCCCCCTTAAATTTTAATTGTATACTGGTTTTTATGTGTTGTTATAGTGGCAACAGTAATACATATATAGTCTGTAAAAAATAACTTTCTAGCTATCACGGTTCAAGAAATATAGCCTGGTTACAGACAGATGGACAGACAAACAGATGGACAAACGGACAAACGGACAGCGGAGTCTTAATAATTTTTTATCCTTTAAATACGGAACCCTAAAAAGGTGGAAATAGGTGACCGCTAACCAGGAAGAGGTTGCAATTCAATCTCCCTGTCCCAGAATACCACTTTATTTCGAATATCACGCTGAGCCAACCTCGTTGGGAACCCAAAACAACGGTATTCACACTTAAGTTATTTGACAAAACGTTATGTTGTAAGTGGTATTTTTTTACTTAAGCCGTTAACCAAATGACGCAACCTCAGTCTTTGCCTCGGTTTTGTGATTATATTTTAAAAAGTGCGCGTGGTTGTGCAAACAGTCTTATGTGAGTTGACTGAGTGGGTTATGCTCGTTGCGGTTATATTGTTTACAGCAAATATAGTTTAAGATTTCTACCTTTATTGCAAAGTTTAAGATAAGGATAAAAATCTAAGAAACTTTGACGCGCCATTTTTGTTTTCACCATTATAATACTTGTGTATGTTTTAAAATATATTTATCACGATATAAAGGTAACGTTACCTGATTTATATGACAGATTCAAATATATATGTAAATTAGATAAATTGAATTACAATTGGTTTCTCATTTAATGGTTGTCGCTTGTACCATAATTTGGCAGCTTAAAGCATGTATAACTAGACGTGTCTCTCGGCTTTCCGTGCATCAAAAATGCAAAATAACTTTAAATTGTAATACTTTCTTATAGGATTGATGCATATTAATTAAATATAAATCAAATATATTTTAAATCCTTAACATTAAATTCAGTTGTTCGAGTCTGATGCGATTTCAGACACACAGACAAAAAGGCAGACAAATGTGATAGAAATATCTATTATTACATACTTATTGCCAGTCCCTTAAACATTTTTTGTTTTTTATACATCGCATGTACTTCATATGCGATTTATAGATACGTCAAATTGCTTCGTCGAATAAAACTACGTATTCCAATAACAGATACATATTATTATTATTATAGAATTCGATTTTATAAATGTAAATAATTTTAAATATAAAAAGTTTTGTAAAAGTATTATTATAATAATATCTTTGCGTTATTCTAACATGCATAAAAGCTATTCATTTATTTAGCGTAAACAATTTGACCTTAATGGACCTAACCTTAACGAGTTTATGTGTTTTCTCAGTCATGCTGTAGGTGATTAAGTTTTGTTCAAATGATCGCATATTCTTATTACTATTTGTGTTATGGTGTCACTTTTCAATGTTTTAAACCAACGCTTGATATCTGCTTGCTAAATTTACGATGTTGGAATTATATTTCGGTAAAATATTTGGTTTATTGTAGGTTAATTTACTTTCGACGTGACGTCAATGTATGATGGAAGAGCCTTCTGTGATTCGGTTCTATTACTATGGCCACCTTTATTTCTGCCCCATAACAACAGTGTTAAGCAAGGACAACTCTAGCCGATGTTCTAGCCTCCCATTAGGATTTGACCAGGTGTTAGAACCAGTGTATCTATTTATCTTTATTTATTTATAGCATATAAATTACATTGAAAAAGTTTAAATATACAGGTCGTGTGCTCACAATTACAGGTTAATACGGCATTTACAGAATTGGCGCTCTCATAAATTAAAATATAATTAAATTAAACATACAATTTACAGTAAATATAACATAAGAATATAAACAATTTAATTAATTTGAACATTAAAATGATGATAAATTAAAATGAACAATTTAATTTATTACAACAATAAGAACTTACATAAAATAAATACATTGAAATGAATTGTACTTGGACTAGAGAGGTAAAACCGTCACACTGATTTCTATCTTAAAGCAGTTTTGTGATGCGTTAAAAGGGTGTGGTTGCCGGCTCACTCAGTAGCAACCAATCTGTGATTGACTTCAGATAGAACCCCTGTTCTATATGAAGTTGTTTTAGTAGTAGTGTCCGAACTAGCTTCTTACTATCAGATGGTCGTGCATGCTCCTTTCCTTCAACCTAATAAAAAAATGTAGCAGTGGTTTATGCAAATCTAAGGATGAGAGGGAGGAGAGGGGACGGTGTTAGGCAATAACAAGTGGTAGAAACCAACGTCGAAAGGGAGATACGACTAGTCGAGGCGTGCCAGCTTAGTCCTTAGAGGATAGTTATAAAAAAGGAATTGGGTTTGGATGCTCTTTTTTCAGACCAAGGTTCCTTCCGTGTTTAAAGTACATAACTCTTATATCATGTCTACATAAACGTTTGATGCAATTATTAGCATTACAAATACATATAGAGACGCGTCATACCAATTGTCATGTCAGTTACTACTACAAAATATATGCAAGAAACAAGTTTGCTTATAAACTCACGTACTTACAAGTGGCGCCTGAGTTTTTTGTCGTCAAAATAAGCATAAATATTTACGTGTGGATTCTTCGCTTTTATCTCAGTATAAATACGCACATACTTAATGTAAGTGGAATATACTGTTGAGGAATTTGTGGTAACACGTGTATAATTTTTACTGGCCATCCATTCGTTGTCAACCCATTATTATCCCACTGCTGGGCACGGGTCTTCTCTCAGAATGGTATAGTTTTAGACCATAGTCCACCGCGCTGGCCAAGTGCGAATTGGTTGGTGGTACTTGACACACCTTTAAGAACTATTTTTATTAGAGAACTCTCAGATGTGCAGGTTTCCTCACGATGTTTTTTTTTCACCGTAAGGCTGCGATAATTAAATTATAATACAAACATCATTTTATAATAATCAGTTGTGAACCTCGGAACCGCGATTGAGAGGTCGAGTTTCAACCATTAAGCTATCACTGCTCCCGCCATTTATTCGCCAATAAAAGCCCGCTTCTGGACTTCTCTAATCCGAATCCAGATGGATCCTGATGGACTTAGATGATTAAGGGTATAACTATAAACAAGGTGTAATTCTAAAACTAGACACATTTTAGATTGTCGACATTTATTACTGAATTACCACTCGGCAGCATAAAAATAGGCTACACGGGACGCCTGGCAGATGTGAAACATCGCGCTCGCACAAGTTCATAAAAGGTAAGATTGTGACAGGAACTAAATATGTAGCATAATGAAAATAACGCCATCTACGTACAGTACCCCGCCTAAGTCGAACTGACACTGCATCCCGCTTAGTTCTCTTCGATATTCAATATCGCCGACAGTGATAGCCTAACGGTTGAAAGTCGGCCTCTCAATCGAGGATGCGGGGTTCGAATACCAGGCACGCACCACTGATTTTTCTAAAATTATGTGCGTATTCAAATTTAATGATCACTTCGTTACGGTGAAGGAAAACGAAAAAGTAAAAAAGTAAATTTAATTAACGCTTATATGTCTACAGTTTCTACCAAAATAGTCAAGGAAAGTATTATAGTATATGTATATATTTTTAGATAGGTCTATTTACTAGCTTTCATATTATACTCATCTTGTCGTATGAGTAAAAAAAAAACGTCCCCCCTTTTTTCTATTTCCAGGCGCAATTTTCAAGAATTAAATATCCTATGTAACTTTTCAAACTGATACGATTCTTAGATATGTCGTACGCCACAATCTGTCAAGCTAGGCTGTAGCACGTGTCAAAGACATGGACATACATATATATATACATACATACGCTCGAAAAACAATACCCTCCTTCTGACGCATTCGGGTAAAAAGGAGATTGTATTGCATAGACTTTTTCATTAACACACCATAACATTTTTATCGGCGCCAATATTCTCTGTTCACATTTTCATAACCAGCACCAATATCGCACACATGTTTTACACCCCAGAGGAAATTTTAATAAAGCACCTTGTAGCGTTTGTAAAATGAAATATGTCGGACAATAATCCTTACGAGCTGATGCGCGGATCGTACGAACGCACGCTTATTTGCGAAATACGAGGATGGTAGAGAAAAAACTGTTTTTGGCTAGGTTTTATCGTTTTTGCAATAATTAAGGTTTTCTACTCGTATTATAGACCCTTTTTTCACTACATTGTATAAAACAAACTCGCTTTCCGCTGTCTGTATGTCCCTACCTACTTAGATCTTTAAAATTACGTAAAGGATTTTGATGCGTTTTTTTTTTAAATAACAGGGTGATTCAAGAAGAAGGTTTAATATATTTAATACATACATAATATTATAGTGAATCAGTGACCATTTAAGAGATTTCTAATGTAATTTCGTATATAAACACATTGTCCACTGATAAAAATGCTGTGAACGTTGTACTTATATAAATACATTCTGTAGTATATTTAGTACCCGTGCGAAGCCGGAGCGGGTCGCTAGTATAGTATAGGTAGCAAATGAGCATCCAGTCCAAGGATACCTGGCCACTGCCGGTTGGGTGCAGATGCGTTGCTACCTCAATGGAATAAGATAGAACGCCTCAGGATAAGTATGTTATCCTTACCATACTTTTTAAATCCAAACAGCAGAGCTTAATGAGCTTAGATGTTATGAGGTAGAAATAAATGAGGCGGTGGTGTGGTAATGTAGTTTTTTTAAATACCTTTTAATAGACACATCAAATCCTTTGAAGAATATAAGTCTGAACAATAATGAACTCCTCTAATTACTACTGTAGGAGATTATTTTTTAGAATTTTTGAGTGTCTCTACTTTACCACAGCAGTTTGTTAAATAGTAGAACTAGTCGAGACTTAACAAAGGTATGTAAATTGCAGCAACTTTAAATTTAAGAAAGATTTAAATCCACCAATGGCGTGATCCTATCCGCATTCGTTCCACGTTATGATCTATATTTCAGGACTTTTCAGTTTTAGGAAGCAACCTATGACCAGCTGTGGAACATAAAATGTATCAATTCCGCGATAATATCAGTTTAAAATGAATTATAGACAATAGGACAATAATTAGTTTTCGCAAATAATTCTAATAAACGCTTGAGTATTAGAATTACTAACAATATGGAAATGGTTCGTGATTAACGTCCCCTCGCAATACAATTTAAACACATTCCATTTTCAAATGAATTCAGAAAGCACATAGAACAAGCATCTGTAGAACGTGTTCGAAACTCGTACGCCATAAAACGTAATCGGATTCAGTTTAGAAACGAGAGTTTGCGATGCAATTGTCAACAGCCGCGCCGCTATTTTACGTTATGCTCGTTTAACGTTTCCGAACGTTTGTTGACATGCTAATGTTGCCATCAATTTAGATTTTTCCTCGATTTCGTTTATTGTTGAAATTCAAATAGTGATTTCGAATAGTCACAAATCGAACTTGATATAAAAAGTCGCGGAAATGAAATAAAAACAATATAATGTGAAATTAAATCGTAAACATCAGAAATATAAAATAGTAACATTGTTTTATAAAATAACAATTAATATCCGGTTAAATAAAATGAAAAACATGTGGATGCAACCTCATCCACATGTTTGGCAGAGTAACAAAAAACCATGCTCTATATTAATATCGTCAGATAACCATAAACTCAACATTATTATGTGTTCTATATTTTAAAATAGAACGACATTCACTGTAAAAATCGCATTTATATAAAATTCATATAGAGTTGTTACAACAACCTGTCAAACACTACCCGAACATGATGTCTGTGTTCAAATTGTCTAATTCCGAACACGTTTCGCGTCAACGCACGTTGTCGCATACAATTAAAATCACGCGTTTACACGCATATTGTGGCTATGGCGGGAAATGGGCAATAATTAATTCGAGCAGGCTTTTACAATGCAAAATGGAGATTACAATTATTGAACAAAGTGACGGCCTAGTGGTTTGAATTTTGTCCCTCGTGCTGCAGGTGGTTTGAATTCAGGCTCTCTCCAGATTTTTCATAGTACGGTTGTATGTTACTATTTTCAAGCCAACTCCTAAAAGTTTTTAAATTGTCCGGAAGTTATAAAACCTAAAAGTTATAAAACACTAAAAACCCGAGTGCCAATTCAAGTTTTAGCAGTTGGGTTTTTTGATTTCATCACAATTTGTTGAAATACTTCAGTTTATATATTTTGAATTCCCTAAACACAGGGAAAAAAAGTCCAGAGGCAAGCCTATTTTTTTTCACCAAGCATTGATTTTAAATTCACTTCTTAGTAAACCTTTCGCATATTAATGAACTGTTGTACATTATGATGACAATGAATGACAATAAATTTAAATAAAAAGTTGATGAGGAGTAAATTTTATGTATAGCATTCATTCATTTGATAATTACGAATATATAAACGGTTCTACAATTTGGATTTCATAAAAGGTTGAAACTAATAACTCTTTCATTATTAATACATAAATATATAGTAGACTATTCTTGCGGCTATGCCGGCTATTCTGACCAATAATTTTTGCGTGAAAAAGTAACAAGCAGGCATCCCCCAATTTTCTTATTTTTAACCGACTTCGAAAAGGAGGTGGTTATACGTTCGACTGTATGTATTTTTTAATATTACTAAGATTTTATGTATGTTTGTTTGTATGTATGAATCGTCTCAGTTTGTATAGTGACATAGGCTATATAAGTATATATTTTTTTAAAATGGCACCTGGAAATAGAAAAAAAAAGGTGGGGGGGCGATTTTTTTTACTATTACGACATTATGGATATCAAATGAAAGCTAGTAAATAGACAAATCCAAATATATATATTGTAATACGAGTACTTTTACTTGACTATTTTAATAAAAACTCGTATTCAAATTCAAAAATTTCGTTTTAAGCAGTTGCTAGAAATGTTGCTAGTTGAATTAAAACCAGATTCTAAATTCCAGTAAGAGAACATTCAAGCCGAAAATACTAGAGATGTTTACTTGTGAACCACTTTTAACTCACCTCAAGTGTGGAATTGGAAGATATCCGCGCTACGTTTAGCAGCCAGTTATTAATAATGTAGCCAGTACTTACCGGCTGCTCGGTCTGAATTATTCATCATCGCCTGGGAGGTCGTAGACTTTGGGAATGCTCTAGGTCACGGATGTAGGTTTAATGGCAGCGCCATTTATCATTATGTTGTATTAAAGCTTTTTAAGAGCGTTGTAACAGCTTTTAATTTCAGAAAAAGCTGTATTTTTGTACGATTTTGTGGTATATTTAATACTGATACTAGTGATTAATATTAATACGGCTACTAATTATTCAATATATAGTAAATAGTCAATAAAAATCTGTGTGTTATATAAATGATTTTTTGACTTGAGTAATGTTATCGGGAAATTGATATATTTTGATAGGTAACCGGAAATCAAGATTAAACCAGGTGTATCGTGAGAATTTGTTATATACCTACAGATTAAAATTGTTATTTAAAAGTAGAGTATTTAAAAACATTAGGTCTTGTAAAAAAAGATATTAATGTAATACTAATTGATCTTTTTTTTAAATTATATGTATGTAAAAGCCGTCAGATTTATGAAATCTACTAGCTGAAGTGCTTCACTACGGGACATAAAAAGTCTCCGCTATTAAATAGTGCGAAATATCAAAATCAAATATATCCTGTAAGTTGATCAGGTAAATAACGCACGTCTATGCAAAATTTTATGTAACAAACAGACACAGACTATGTAATTTTTGTATAATATTATAGATAGATAGATTTAAGAAACTAGCCAATGGTTAGAGTTACAACGTCTGAAACAGCACGTAATCACTTGCAAGCCGTTTTTACGTTTCGAACTCAATCAGCGAGCGTAGTCACGTCGTCACGTCGTATCTAGTAGCGTTAGATCTAGGTGCGAAAGGAATAATTCTAGACATAGCTTATCGTTCACTTAGTTATCGATATACATGAAATAGATTTTAATGCGGGTTCCGCAGGCATTTGCTATATTGAAATTTTGTGCAAATCACTTGATCCGGAACGGTGTCTAGCTACTTATGGCTTTATTACATTGTACCTGATTTCACACCTCGTAAAATAGTCTAATTACCTATTGTCTAGAATTAGAACTAGCTCCTAAAATATTTATGCTAAAGGTTCATTTGCTAAGTTAAGCAAATAGATAATTTGTAACTTTTGTTATCAGTTTATATTTAGTTCCTTGTTAGTAGGTAATATAAAGGAACCTTTAGATAAGGTTTTTAATATTAAGGTTGTGTTATTCATATACCACGCGCATGTTTTAAATGTGGTAGTGAAGGTGGTAGAAATCTTTATGGTTCGATTCTGAAGCTACCACCGCCACTCATTTTTTTTTTCTAATACCACCAGTGCAAGGATTCCTTTGTTCTGGTCTGAAGGGTAAGGAGACATATTTATCCGAGGCGGTCTAATTTAGTCCTCAGTGGTAGCAACGCATCTGTGGTCAATCTTAGGTCAGACGGTTTTTAGCTGGAGTTGATAATAGTAGTTCTTGGGCGGCAGTTACCGCATAACAGATTCTACTCATTTGCAATTTCCATGTAAAGCAAAAACCAGGTAGCCAACTATACTTCTATTCTCTTCTCTAAAGGATAAGAGGCGTTTTTTGTTTTAAACATTATTAAAGATATAACTAGTTTGTATAAAGTGAAAGAGACATGCTTCTATTAAAGTTAATGTAAGGACGCCTTCGCATACTTTGGATTTAGAACTTTTAGGTTTCGATGGCAAAATATAATATTTTTGCGTTATTAATTCAATAGCATATAGTATGTAGACCCGGAATATAGTACAATACTATATATTTAAGTAAATTTGGCAACCCTAAGTGGACTACGTGCTGGTTTGCTGATTCTATATTATAAAAATACTATAAAGTAATAAGGGAATTTCACCATGGCCAAGCGAGGAGACTAAAACTTTATATTTGGTTCTTTATTAACATAATATTTTTTACAGTAAAGTAACAAACGAACATACAGTCCACTCGATGGTAAATGGTTGTTAATCCCGAGGACTAGGATGTTCGCCTCGAATACAAGTGAGCCGGCAACCACACCTCCCATCGAAACACAAGAACTGCTTCACGCTAGAAATAGGTGTGGCGTTGGTACTTCCCCAGTCATGTTAATTGATTCTACACTCGATAAAGGAAGATGAAAGGTTTACTACAAAAATTGTGTAACTTTTAATTAGGGATGTAACTTGGGTTTTATAGTTTTATCAAACAATCGATTTTCCAAAAATCGGTGTGTATACAAAAAAGTAATAGTTTTTTTAGTTCGTTTTTTTATTGTTTTTATTATAAAGTACTTCTTTTCATTTAGTTGACATTTTTTATGCAAAACACCGCAAATAATAGGCACTAGATGGCGTTGCAAGTAATTCTATTATAGAGCTGTTGTTAAAATATCGTAAATACGTGAAACTACGAAAAAAATATTTTTTTTAGTAAACCAAAGCTACGGCAAAAAATCGAAAGTATGAATAAAAAATAGATTATTTTAAAATCTTATTATTTATGGTCAGCAAATCGATTTATAAAAAGCGATTATACTAAAAAAATCGATTTATTAAATAATCGATTATTGTTTTTAATTCTTACTTTTGATACATGTAAGAAATCTAATAGAAACATACGATACATATCATGTCGGTGACTCGGTACATGACAGAGAGGAAATATAAGTTAAGCAGACATAAATAAATTATAAGCTGGTCGTAGATTGAACGATTACAGCGATTTACGAGTATAAGTATGTCAACAAGCTGTTATTAATAGTAGTAGTATCCGTAGTTATAAATGAATTAGTTTTTATGAAGTAGTAGGTAGTATAGTAGATAGTACAAGAATTTCTAGGTAAAACTTTCGCTTTAAAAAAAGAAGTCAGAAGAATGGTTATGCCTAATGTTTTTCGAACGTATCTAGATATTTATGTAAATATGTATGTAACTAGGATTTTCACCCGTGTCGTGGGTGCCATAAACACACAAACACCCAGACCAATAACAGAAATCTATATTCATCATCTATGTACGTACGAATGTGCGTATGTGCTGCGAGTGCACATTTCTTTGGTACGCTTTACAGCCCAAATGACTTGACGTCCTGTAAAGATGAGACTTTGTATTTGTTCCAATTGTCAGAGTGACATTGGCATATTTTTAGTATGGCACCTGCGCATTAAAAAAATGTGTGTGTCAGCTCCGACGCACTACTGGAGTTTACTTCTTAAGAACGATTGCTTAAACAGGCGCAATAACGTTAAATTATGATTTTATAACATGATTTTACTCCTCATATTTTTCTCATACCGGGCCCCTTATATAAAAAACCGATTCTTAAGGAATAAACTCCAAAAATAGTGAGTGGGGAACAATTACTTTTTTAACAATATGGGTATTGTTTGCAAAGTAGTAAATAGAAAATCACGATTATATTTATATTTTAACCGAAATAATCATATTATATATTTCAATTTGATGTAAATTGTAAAATTGAAAATTATTCCTGTAATTTGCTTTGCTTTTTTATTTCAGGTATCGGGATGAAGCCCTTTGTTGGTCGGACAGGTAAATAAAATGGATTTTATATATAGGTATACATGTACTATAGTTATAGAAATATGATTGAATTGATGTAAACGCCAATATATTTTTTATTTATTCA
>DWNE01000853.1:0-25058 GCA_018249875.1 Cecropterus toxeus | reverse complement strand
TCGCCTCATATAAAAGTGAGCCGGCAACAACACCCTTCCACCGAAACGCAAGAACTGCTTCACGCTAGAAATAGGTGGGGCGGTGGTCCTTACCCGGTCGAACTATGTACATTGGTTCTATCACCTGTTCGAATATATCTTTCCCGTTACATAACAAGTTACTAGTTATGTCTGTTTTACTTATTACTTATGATTTTATATATGGGTATATGCATAGCTATAGGATTATTTTTTTGTTTTTCTACGTTCAAAATAATAATATATAATTGAAGAGGGTGATAAAATGAAAACAAGAGAAAACAAAGAAAAACAAGAATAGTACTAGAATATTTAATATGTTGGTAGCATATTGCGTTCATGTGTTCACTTCTACAAATTCCTTATTTCAATAAACGCGCGACATATCAGAAATCAAATCTATCACCTACATGTTACGTAGTATCACAGCGGAATAAGGGTTCCGAGGCAAAGCCAATGTCAAGAGCGAGGACAGGGCGGATATCACGAGGGCTGCTCGTTTCGCTACGTTTACTGTTTATAGGTTTATGTCCGTTTATGAAGATTCCTAACTGTATTTCAGGTCTACTTTGTACGCAAGTCTGTAGTTTTGAGTTTTACCTGACTGCGTCAGAAGGAGGTTTTTGGAGACAAAGGCTACGAAATTTTGAAATATGGGGACTGTGAACAGAAAAACAGAGGAGGGAGGTATGAATTTTTTATCATAAGAATATATGTATCAGAGTAAAGTTCTACTAAGCGTTAAATAAATAAATTTTCAGTTGAAGCAGTCGGGTGTTTCGTTTTCAAAAATATTTGGTTTTATTCTCTTCTATACTGTTACGACAAAACGTTCAGAATAATGAACAATATCAATCAATTTTAGATTTGTGTAACTTTATATTCAAATTCGCAACCATGTATATAATGTATATAATGTATATAATGTATATAAACGCACCTTTTGATATATTTTATGTTTTTCAGGCTTCGAATCATCCAGTTTCCGCTTTTTCAAGGTCAGGGGCGCCTGACGATGGTCTATAAAAAGTCCTTTTTGGGTAAATCGTTTAGAAATAAAACGTAACGTTTCCTAAGAAAAAAAGGGCGAAATAAGTGTGCGTATTTTCTTCTATTTATTCAACAAGCTTCTGTATAATCTCTTTA
Organism: Cecropterus toxeus; assembly: GCA_018249875.1. NCBI lineage: Eukaryota > Metazoa > Arthropoda > Insecta > Lepidoptera > Hesperiidae > Cecropterus > Cecropterus toxeus. Next base: position 23,894 of record DWNE01000853.1, on the reverse strand, counting down.
TGATTTCCCCTTGTTGCTTTGTACATAAATGTAAGGGTTTAAGTTTTAATATCCACAACAAATGTTGCAAAGTTTACAAAGATGCTTTTAACGTTAAAGTATTTGATATTAGTATGGTACTTAAGTATTTGCAACACGACTACTCTTAGCATAATACGCTTCTCGTTATTTTTTTTTAGGGTTCTGTACCCAAAGGGTAAAAACGGGACCCTGTTATCACGTCTCCGCTGTCCATCTGTTCGTTTGCATCTTATGAACTGTACTGTAGGAACCATGATAGCTAGACAGTTGAAATTTTCACAGACGATGTATTTATGCTGCTGCTATAACAAAAAATACTATAACAATTAAAACAGAATTCAATAAAAAATATTAAAGGGTAGCTCCCATTCATCAGACGTGACTTTTTTGTTGTTTTTTAAAGATATGATGTGGAACCCTTCGTGCAAGAGGCCGACTCGCACTTGGCCGGGTTTTAATCAGTTGTGACAGACACATTTGAATAATATATCTTAGTTCGATTATATCGAAAACAAGTTTTTTGATTTTGCTTTCACATAAAATAATAAGATGTTCTTCCTGTCTTTGCGATAAATTAACAAATATTTACAATATTTTTTACTTTTTATGGCATAGAAGTCGGTTTCTATTTTTTTTTCCGTCATACCTTGCAAAGTATTGGCATCGAATTATTGGCGAAAATATAATATTTTGCCTATCTTAATCTTAATCTTAACATTAATGTTTATTCTATTACATCATAAATTTCATGAAACGAGTAATAAATATGTTATATGGTACACGTAGTTCGTTGAACAATAGTTAGAAATAGATGAACCTCGTAACCTCGAAGTAATGAATACCTTTCAATGTTCCAACAATAGACACGAAATCACGCTTGGGAAGAAAAGCAATTGCTATTCTAAAAATAACACTTTATCTACCGTTTAACAAAAGAACAGCTATTTTCGGTGAATCCTTTTAGAGATAAGATTATATTTTCCTGTATAAATACGACGCAGGCCTGGAATAGTTTGGTAATTTGACAATGTGTTGTACAATGTACTGTTATTCGTGAGTAATAAAATTCCTTAACTCCTTGAGTAGGCGCAATACATACTAAAATAAAAAGGTATTTATTTTCATCAGTATAAACAAAAAACAAGATAAACAAATAATATTGTATTAATATACTATTAATACAAGATTAATATACTATAAATACAAGAGGGGTAAATCTTAACGTGATGTTAGTATGGTGAAAATTTAAATCTCTAGTTCGTCTGTGATGTCTGGCATCACCACTGTTGATCCTCTTTCTCTTTACCCGACTGCGTCAAAACGAGGGCAATGTATTCTGAGCATTGTATGTATGTATGTTTGCATGTATGCCTATTTCTTTACCACGTGCTACAGCCAAAACGGCTTGACGAATTGGGACGAATGTCATTAGAATCGTCGCAGGATTCTGAGTGACATAAGCAATATTTTTTTTTTCAACTGGCGCCTACAGAAAGGGGGGGAGGGAAGATTTTTATTATCGCGAAGTTAATGTCTAGACACCATTATATAAACTAGACTGCATTCACCCCACTTCTTTGGCACTCGCTACAGCCCAAATGGCTTGATGAATTGTGACGAATGACAAATCATTAGAATCGTCGCAGTTTTTGGAGTGACATAGTATTATTTTTTTCTTAAAAATGGCGACTATAAATAGGGGAAAATGGGGGGGGAGGGAAGTCTTTTTTATTATCGCGGCAATTAATGTCTAGGCACCATTATATAAACTAGACTGCATCCACGTCTATTGCTCAAAAATATTAATTGGGTGTTTCATTGTGTTCATTTTTTGCAGTAGACATTTTCCGCTACTTTATTCGCTGTATACAAAGAGTGCATAAATCATCAATGTCGCAGTAATACGTATACTGAGAACGTCCTTTGTAAGAAATAAATTATGACTGCGATAACACTGGTACTACGAGTAGACAATTTCCTAATGAAATGCATTAATACCGCTCGTGGCTACATTATTACCCCAGATAGTACAAGAAACAGATGGAATTTCACAGTAAAATGTGCTTACAACATTTCTTTTAATAAAACTTAACTTGAAACTGTTCTTGCGTTTCGATGGAAGGGTGTGGATGTCGGCTTTTATATGAGGCTACAATCTAATCTCGTAGCAACTCATCTGTTAGAACTCGTGGCCTACGAGATAGCTTACACTTACGCTTATAATGTCCTTGTGCTGCAATGACCATATAGCATCAGGTTGACTGCTTGCGCATTTGCAACTTAGATCATCTAAAAATAAAACCTGCCAAGTGCGAATCGGATTCGCAGGCGAAGAGTTCCGACTTTGAGAAAAAATGGTTTTAGAAACCTCAATGTAATTTTTAAAAACATACATTTGACTACTGAGATCAGCCTCAGATACTTTACAACTCTTAGGACTAAATATGTGTTGAAATATAGTTCTTTTTTATTGCACTCTTATTTTTTTCAATTGTAATTCTATACAAATACTAATCTAGATTATATCGAGTGGTCTTATGTTTATAGTTTTCCCAAAAGCTATCCCTTTTTATTCTTTTGAGAGACGCAAAAAAGGTGTCGTAAAATAGTTACGGTTCGAGATATAAGTGGCTGAATCATCAATATTATGATTCAAATATTTGCGAGGTTCAGAGTTTTGGTAAAAAGGTATCTTAAATACGATTTGTCGATTGAATACTAAATTTTCTTACCTGCTCGTACTAAAACGGTAGATAGCCTCTCGCAGAATATATTGAAATGTATCAAATTGTGCCCATTTGCATCTTATACACGAATTACGGGAAAATAAAATACAAATCATGCTGATTGAGTTTAATATTAAAAGGTATGTCAGATATGTTTTTATGATATCAAGAATCGAATAAAATAGTATTGCGTGTCACTAAAAATCCAATTTGTAACATCACCGGTGGCCACTAAATATCTACCTCAAACGTCTTTCGCTGAACACTGCAAGTTGTTTGTGTTTGTTTTTAACACTGAACCCTGACAGGGTTCAGCGTTCAAAACAAATGCATGTGTCTGATTTCATAAAGGCCCTGAAATTTCACTGGAGATTGTAGCGAAATACAAAATTCGCTTAACGCTTACGCTTTTCGCGCCAAATTAATGTTTTATGACCAAGCAGTTAATTAGTATTGCCACATCGTTTGAAGTTACCCACACGAATTCGAATCAGGCTGCGACAAATATTGTCTTTCTTTTTTAAGTTCTCTCAAACTTTAGACAAGGCCACGAAATTTGCTTACACATTGAAATTGCAAGTTTATTATAAAGTGGCTCTACTCTTAGCTTAATAAAGTGGATCATAAGTGGAGGTTGGAAATGTTCCAAATATTAGTTCATTTATCAAACGTAGCCAAAAGATAAGTAGTAAAATTTTGTAATAATTTTAAGTAAGGTCAAAAATATCTATGTAGGCTTACATACAAAATTGAAATTTTACTTGTCCTATAAAAGTGTTATCGTAGGGCCTAGTGCAAATTTATACAATTGTTATATCTAAATAATTTGGTCGAGGTGTGTACGATGCTTGTACGATTTTATGTCAATCGAACAGTTTAGTCGACATTATTGCGCGTACAGTCAATCAAGTGAATAGAATAAAGATTGTTTAGTCGTGAAAACACTTTGATCTGTCGGTCGACAGTTGTACAACTATTTATCATAACGCGATCGATATTTTTTGTTGATTTCTTAGTTGAGCAACTATCTAGTCAGTCATACGCGGATATTTCATTCAATACTTCATTGTAAATCTCAACAGGAGTTTAAGTAAAAGTTGCATGCGCAAGTCCTACATATTATTTTCGAACATGCTTACTACTTTGAAACTTAAATAAAAACTCCCTTTTTTAAAGAAAATGACCGCATGCCATCGTGAACACCAGTGAAGGTGCGGGGTCTGTAAATGTTCACCGGGAAAGAGCCCAAAAGAAGCATCGCGCTTGGAGGAGTTTGGTTGTGTTCCGTTAGATATCCTGGAGTCCTCTACGTAAAGCTGAAGAAGGCCACGGGGAAAGGCCGTTAGTGCGGTAATAATTTCACACAGCCCGGCATCGCCCCTTCGGAAACCTTTTGAAGGTTTCCCCTTCGATGCCAAGAAAAACGTATAAGTAGTACTAATTATACGTGGGTGCTGAAAATCTATAGGAGATATAACAAGATACATGACTTGAAACTTTATCAATAACACCACCATGTCCTCGCAACTAACTTTTAGAATAACTTAAAAGTTATTGAGTGTTTTCGCCTGTTTTATCAGCCAATAACTGTTTACGAAGTTACTAACATATTACTCTTACATCCATCAACTTTTACCAATTTCCACTCTATTGTTATATACATTTGTGGGGCGTAGATGCGAAAATAATTTTAACGTTATCGTAAAACGTTTTAGCAAATGCGAACCGGGTGATCGATGAACGAAGTTTCATGAACGATTAAAAGTCTTAAAGTTGAAGAAATTTTGTAATTCGTTACAATTTGTGTCTGGACTTAGACTTATTTATTGACAGTTAAATCCATTAATCTAAAAAACAATTAAACATTTATGTCGTCCAGCTATTATTGTCCCACTGCTGGGCACAGGTCTTCTCTCAGATTGAAGTTTCAGGCCATTATCCACCGCGCTGGCCAAGTGCGAATTGGAAGACATAGCACCTTTAAGAACTTTTTTTTAGAGAACTCTCAGATGTGTAAGTTTCCTTACGACGTTTTCCTTCACCGTAAAGCTTTACAGTAAAGGAAAGTATACATACAGATGTATTAATTATAAAGAAAAAAGACAAATCAGCTGAGATTCTTAAGAGAACTTCTGAGTTGAGGTCGTGTTATGATCCGGTGCTAATGTAAATAAAACAAATTGTAAGTGCCGCCGTAGGCCTATACCTACAAAATGGTAATATTTGGTTTCAGAAGTTCATTAAACTAATTATATGTGTGTTTCGATAAACACTAATTATCTTTGACTATATGTGTACTATTTATAAATTCATTGTACTTCCTGAGGAAAATTGCAAAAGGAAAATCCAATACTTATCCAATTAGACGTATTCAGAGTTAATTGCTGAAACTTACCTGTATTTTGCGCGACTGGCGCAGACAAAACGTGGCACGTGCTCAACAGGAACAACGTGAGCGCCATCTTGTACCACGTTATAGCCGCCATTTTGTTCTGCAACAAAGTTAATGATTGTAGCTTTAATGAAGTAATAAGTATAATACATACTCTTTTTAAAGTGAAACTTGTATAGAGCCGTTGTAATTTCTAACTCGTCCTACCCCCTCTTTCCCCTATATTCAGGCACCATTTTATAAAATTATATACCCTATGTCACTTTCCAAACTAAGACATGGACATACATAAGCACCAAAAAATTTTGCTCTCATTCTGACGAAGTCGGGTAACGATATAAATATATAATAGTCATACCTAACTAGTACTTAAATTATTTGCCATTGCCAAGGTAAAAGTCTTTAAACACAGAAGAAGACCAATCGTATAACAAATCACATTTTCTATTTGAAATGTAGGTAAATAACTGGAAACCAACTGTAGGCGTAACAAAAGAGCGTGTTAGTGGGAAATCCCTACACTGTTTTGCCAGGCGGGGTTTGAAACCGTACAAGTGCGAAGAGTATTACTTCCCGGCGATATTGATTTGTAAACTGAGGTTGTATGTTTCCTCTGTTCATTTTAAAATGATTCCTATATACTATCCCAACCTATATACCCAAATACGTATTTAATAAATTTAAATATTGTTTAAATACATAATTATACTACACTAACGTTTTACGCGGCTCCGTCTGCTTATGTCAATATAATGGTAAAAAGTATCCTATACTAAATAACGCGTTCTTCATCCATAGCCCCACACTAGGATCTTACTCCTGTGTCGTGAATATCATGGACACACAAAGACGGATACACAAACACCCGGCCCCTGAACAGAATCTAAACTCATCTCACAACTGACCGAGGATCGAACCCGGAGCACACTGCGTGTCAGACCGCTCCGCCACTCGGGTCGTATGTTTTACTATCTATATTATCTATAGTATTGTTTCACTATCTGCGTACAAAATTTAATCCTAATAACAGTTTTTGCGTGAACCAAACATCCATCCATCCAAGTTTCACATGTATACATATACGAATACATATACTTTATTACAAGGCTCTACGGCTTATTTTAATGTCACCGTCAGATGCCCTACAGTACATAAAAAGGGTTACAGGATTGCAATCATTTTTATGGCGACCCTTTGTCCTAAGGTCGTGTGCTGTAGTTATAATAAAACGGATTCGATAAAATGTACTTCATATTATGATGATATCGTATGATCGGTCAAATTAATACTCTCTAATACAGTAAGTATTTTCTAATTCGCACATCGTTTAAGAAAAATCGGTGATCGAATGCCATTTACGAACTACTGTTCCTTTATTTTCGGCGTTATTTTCATAACTAAGTCGAACTAACAACGCTGCCGCACTAAAACGAACTAACACCGCAGCCCGCTTAGTTTTGTGTAATACATAATAATTATAACAGATGGCGCTAAAATAAATAAAATTAAGCATCGCCACGTCAATAATCACGTTTACCTGAACCTATAGATGTTTCACATCAAGAAATGTGTGATGGTGATGCAACATAGAACAGTAAGGTATTTCTACTGAACTTTTAGAAAGTTTCTTATTTTAGGTGGTGAAACTCTTTGTGGTGCTTCCACACTTTTAATTCCGCCTCATAACCGCAGTGTTATGTATTGCTGTGTTCTGGTTCTGGAGGGAGACTCAGAGGTGGTAAAGGATCTGTAGCTAACCTCAGGTAAGACTGTGATCTTATTTGGAGTGGATTATAGATATCCATGGACGGCAGTTGCCACTTACCAACAGGTGGAGTGCATTGTTTGCTACTTTTATTTAAAAAAAATACAGGTTGGTAATAATATTGTTTATAATAAGGTATGTATAGTACCTACTTAACTCCTTATGTACCTATTAGTAATTTTATTAACTTTTTCAAACCAAAATATGTTTTGTATAAGAATATTCTAGACGAAATTTTCTAAGCAGATTTAAATTTTCAATAACATTTCAACAATTTCACGCTTCGAAATGCCTCCGACACTTAAATTGGTGTCAACAATTCGTTCGAAGCCTTCAAGCCTTCCATCAGCCCCGTTGGGAACACTATTGTCTTCATTTCTTCTAGCTAGATACCTATATCTTAATAATAAATTAAACGAATACTACCAATCCAATCAGACGAGCTTCATAAAGAGGTTCTTAGTTAAGTTTAATGCAAAATGTTAAACGCGCATAATCATACGTCTCGTGTAGACTATAACTTTTTATAAGATTTACATAACAAACGAGAATAAATTCCACCTGCAGGTTAGTGGTATGTACCTCCCATGCAACTAAAAGCAACCAGACTCTATCTGAAGTCAACCACAGATGCGTTGCTACTCCCGAGGGCTAAGATGGTCACCTCATATAAAAGTGAGCCAGCAACCATTGCACCGAAACGTAAGAACACGTTAGAAATAGGTAGGGCAGTGATATTCCCACAGTTGTGCAAAACTATTTCTATCACCTTGCAAAACTATATAACAAGTAATTCAAAGTGTGACGTGGTAAGGAGTTGCCGGGATGACAGTAATATTTGGTATACGGCACGTCTGATATGCCCAATGTACCTACATATGTAAACATGAGCAATTAGAACGAACACAATGAGATGCCGTCCGTCCCAATTGTTTTGTTTAATAATATCCGACACGGATTGTCCCTTAACTCATACCCTTTTCCAGTAAATAATCCGCGTTGAAGCAGCTCACTGGGTTCCAAGACCTTTTTAGTTAACGGGATAGGAATCCTTTATCAAAGCTTACTGAGTAATGGACACAAAGCCATCATGAAATTGTATGATCTGGATGTGATGAGCCTTGGATTACCTGTTGTATGATACTTATTATAAAAAAGATAAAAAAGAGTGTTAGATTCGTATGATCTTTTAAACTGGCACCTAATTGTTCTTATGTCAATTCCTTTCTGCAGGTAACTACCTACTCTATAAACTACAAATAATCGAATTTGCTTTCAATAAATGGCGAAGCTTTTATCGCACCCCAAATCAAGAAAATTGAAATCGACAGCGGTCCACGTGCAAGTAACTCAACCCTAATAATCCATATGGAAGTAACAATATACTGAGACATAGTACAGTTCCTGGGAAGTACAAGAATACGACCAGTGACACAAAAGTGATCCCCCTGTCTGCCAAGCTGAGGATTGATTGATGAATTTAAAGTAATGACTATAAATTTATTTGCCAAAACTAAATCAATCCTTAATTTAATTAAACTTCTTCCTTTAATTAAACTTCTCCAAATAATCGACAGCAGCCAAAGTATAACTGCCATATTCTGATTTAAATGAACAAATACTAACATGAGATCGATCAAACTTAGTCCTTACAAACAACGTATTCATGATTAACGTCAGGTAAGTAATGCCTGTCACGTATGCTCATTTCAAAACGCCAATAGATTTCTATACGTAGCAGACAGCAGTGAATAAAACATCAAATAAATAGGTATTCCATTAACACATCCAGTGTGTCCATGGCACACACGACATAGGAGAAAATCCTAGTGTGGGGCTATGAGTGTAGAAAGCGTGTTTTTTAAAGTATGTAAGGCAAGAAATGATTACAATTAAAGATAAATACACAAACCCAAAGTCCAAAAAACGAGTGCTCGTATCAATGTATACTGGTGCAATAAGTGACACTTAAAAACATTTATCAAAAAATATCGTATCTTATCCTGTCTATAAATCGATTACATTAAAATATTAGTAGCCGTTTCAATTACAAACATCGTTACATCATTAATTTTCCCTTGTCATAAAGGGGTTTAAGTTCCCTTGTCCCGTCGCCATTAAAAAACAGGATCATCTTAGATACATATCTGACGAGAATCTAAACCAAAATCACAACAAAACAGACCGTCTGCCAGAAACCCGTCAGTTATTCGTAATCAATCTGATAGTAGCCGCGGCTAATAACGAAAAAGGGAACTTCCTTACCCTAGGTATATTCCCCTAATCCTTTCCGTTAGGGCGGGTGAAGGAAGATGGACGTTATCTTAATTATTATACGTCCAACGCAGACATCGATTAACAAAACTTTCGCGAATTCTATTCAAGAGATGGAAAAAATAATGTTCTTTTTCTCGTATACATCGGAAATGATAATTCATATTCAATTTATACAAGAGATATTGACAGAAATATACTTTTATCTTTTACTGTTTAGAAGTCAGATATGTCGGTTAGGCAAAAAGCTAGATAGACTAATTAAAAACAGATAGACTGACTATTTATTTATTTTCTTTTTCATGATATTGCTAGACTGACTATTTATTTATTTTCTTTTTCATGATATTGCTTGAACTCACTAGCTTTGTCTCCAAACAATAATTTGTGTATATTCTAAATTTGTCTGAAAGTTATAAATGTTACTTTTATATATGAAATAAAATAAGCATTATAAATCGGTTTTTGCGTACACCGTATTTATTTGACGTTTACAATGCAATATGTAAACAACTACATTTACAGTTATGAATCAACAATCTACGATTCTACTCAACAAGGACTTAATTATTTTAAATTGCTCTTGATTGTTTCATGTTGACTCTTCTGAAAAGTTATAAACAGGTCGACTTTTGTTGACGTAACGGTGCAACTTAATTTTGTTTACAATCTTACATGTAAACAAGAACGTAACCACGAATCAGCAATTTGTGAAACTTTGGCAGAAATCAACAAAATCTTATAAGTTTTAAGTTGTTCCCAACTGTTTCTTTTCAACTTCTTATTTTTCGAAAAAGTTGGTATAAACAGAACTACTTTAGCTCAAACATCATAACAAGTTGTTTCAAATATGTTACGTAAATTAGAACTTCCACCCATCACACTTGGAAATCCTACTCTTGACAAAAAATTCTCATAAATGCCGCGACACAAACCGTCCCTAAACCTTCTGTTTACCGCGATTTCCCGTTGTCTTCTTCTAGAATGGCACAGGCAAAGTCAGCATGTTTCGAGTAACATACTTTCGTCTACTGGTCTCGTCGGCATAAGAATGTATAAATTATGAATCAACAATTTTCCATCTCGCGAATAAATACTTTTAAAAGCTCTACCGTAGCATTTACTTCAAAAATTAATACCATAATACCATGATCAACAAAATCAATTTTATTCGTGGCGATTCAAAACATATTACATATCTATTGGTTCAGAAGCAGGTTGGATGGTCATAAGTAAATAACATTTTTTACAGAACTTAACTTATTCAATGGTGTTTATCCCTATATTATAAATAGAACAGGAGTTTATCAGCCATTCATCAACAATCTTCGAGACTTCGGCAAAACTCGGGGGAGCATATAGATTTTAAACTGATCCCGATGTGCGGGCGGTGACCCGGTGACCCAGTTCACCACCCCCTGACCTGCCCCGGTAAACCGGATTCTGACTGGATGCTGTAATTGTGGGTAATTGACGCGATTTAGAAAGTCATCTTGGGATGTATTTGTCAGGTACGTTCAGTTCAGGTTAATAGGTATAATCATGATATAATCTTACGCAACTTAATAAATTCTCAATCTTATAAGAGGTGACATTCCAGGCATACAGTATTTGAAGAAATCTAACTTCAATATTAAATCAAGCTGTAGAGGGACATAGGCTGTTTAGGGAAATCAAACTTACATGACGAAACGTTGCTGTCTACATCTAAGTATAACACCGACATAAAAAAAAAATTAAACTTCATTAAGTACACATTAAATAAAAAATCTTCCACGTTATAAAACTCTGGCACTAAACGACAAACCTATATAACGTTAAGCTTAAATAGATTGGTCTAGATTTCTAGAAGCATTACGTTTTGCACAGCTGTTTCTTATCCAATGCGGGTGAGCATTAAGAAAGATTCTTGGAAAAATCGTCCCCTCAGGAAACTAAATACAAAACTTGTTATAAAATAAAAAAAATATACTGCAAAATGCGTACATTTTTAGTAAATCTCCTTTTAAACAATTTAATCCATATTTCTTTCAACTCTCATTATTATTTTTTTCATAAGATTGAAGTAGCAACCAAGCATGCAGTCCACCTGATATTAAGTGGACACTGTTACTTATGGACATCTTACTAAAGAAAGGAGTTCTGTCTGAAGTCAACCAGGTAGTCTGCCAGGTGGTAGAACCAGTGTAGTTCGATCGTGGAAGTACCACCGCCACACCTATTTCTAGAGTGAACCAGCTCACTTATATATGAGGCGACCAACTCAGTCCTCGGAAATAACAACGCACCTGTGATCGACTTCAAATATAACCACTGTTGTTGTTGGTTGTGACGACCCGCGTGGCCGAGCGGTTACCATACCGATCTAACGCGCAGTGGGTCCCGGGTTCGATTCCCGGCCAGACAGGCATCTGAATGATGAGTTTAGATTTCTGTTCTATTCGTCTTTGTGTGTCCATGGCACCCACGACACAGGAGAAAATCCTAGTGTGGGGCTATGAGTATAAAAGGCGTCTTAGCTTCTTACTGTTCTATATGTAGTTGCTTACAAATATCCATGGACGGCAGTAACCACTTACCATCAGGTGGATAGCATGCTCGTTTGCTTCTTCAATGTGATAATTGCTAATCCCAAGGACTTAGTTCGACTCACATAGAAGTTATACGAGTCGTCATGTATAGCGGTATTCTGTACATATTAGATAATAACACGGAATTGTCAAAAGTTCATGTGTTGTCCCAAAGCTCCTTATGTATGCCTCAGTTCGCTTCAACGATTCGTGAACGTAAACAAGCGAATATGGTTACTATTTCCCAACAACGAAACATAGTAAACTATTTACTACGAGTCCCTTTGTATGTTTACTAATTACGTACATACTACTGGAAATTGTACCCTTAGTTGTAACCGAAAATGGAAAGCCCTTGAAGATATTTGCACCCTTTCAATCTAAACACAACATAAGGCAGAATTTGGTTTGATGTCATAATGGGGCACAAAGAGTTTATCAACATTTGAAATTTAAAAATCAATAAAGATATAAAAAGTTGTTATGTGCAATTCATATACGGCAGTACCCGTAACATATTAAAATGTATCAATTGTGCGATAATATCAAATATGTCCTCCTCTTTAAAATAAGTATATTTTTTGCCAGAAGCATTTTATTTTGAAGAGATTTTTTCAGACAAGGTTTATAAAACCATTGTGCGAAATTAACTGAAAGCAATTCGTTCTAAATCAGCTTAATAAAATAATACTGTAAAAAATTTTAAGCATTTTACCTCGTGACTTAGATATGTCAAACCTTTTGTATAAAATGAATGTAATGAAAGAATCTGATTATTTGAGGAAAAAGTGTATTTATTTAGTAATGTTAAACACATTTTGTTAATTGTTTTGGCGAAAAATTCTCCATTTAATACTTATTTATGACAAAACAACTACCCGCTTGGAAGGTCTTTTATTGAAGTTGAACTTCTTTCAGCGTGCTACGAGAACTAATTAAAGTATATTTTCAACAAGTTATGAAAATTTAGTGCGCCAATTACAGCTGTTGCGTACTAGATCGACATTATTGAACTAATTCAAATACTCACGATATTAAAAATGATTTTGTGCAATTACCTACCCCACAACAAAATAGGATAGTACGTAAAATATTATAATAATAAATAAAATCCTTTTTACAAGCCATGAACTAAAATCGTTAGCGTGATTCAGAAAATAATATAGCGCCGGCAACTGCTTTCGTAACGCACTTTCGTTTCATCGAATTTTAAATCACAACGATTCTAAAGAATTTTCACTTCAAAAATTAAGATTTTTTGCACAAATATTAAGTTTTTTCAATGTAAAAACTGTTGTGACACATTTTTATAGAAATTCTAATCTAATGTACCTACGTACACGCGCAATTTTTTGTAAGAAACAAGCTATGAATTTTTGATTCAGGCCTAACAACAACCTCTCGACCACGTAAAAGCGTCCTAACCAGAATAAGAGCAAAATACGAATAAGGACTTTATTATTTTTTGGATATTGGACAAATAATGAACCAACGGTCTGGCGATGTATAACTTGTCCAATTGGTTTTTTACTTGTAATTTCTTCATCTATTTTTTGGAAAAAATATGTAAGGGCAAGTTTTATTATTCTAAGAAATTTTGATCAGTAGATACAAAATAAAAATTTAAGTCCAGCAGCCCTATTCTTGACATAGCCAAAACATTCATGGTATTGATTTTTTTTTTGTATAAGGTATAAGAAAAAATTAAACGTAAAAATTTAACACATCATACTTGGCCAAAATTCTGATGTCTAAATGAAAAATGTCTAAATATAATAAGATTTAGAAGAATTTAACACTAAATGTAGATAAACCCAATAGGATGAGACGTTTTAGCGGTTATTGTGAAATAGTTTTCACTCGATTTTCTTAGTAACATTATCACTTTTATGTACCTGAATTATTGTTGTGTTCTCGATCACATCCATTTTATCTATTTTTATACCACAAGAAGAAAAGGAAACGCCGCATAATATGTTATCTTTTTAATACGTTTTTTCTTTCTCGCCTGTTTCAATTTATTCATAGCCTACCTCGTGCCTCCCACAGTGCCTACATACAGAATAATCTATAACAGTATATTGTGACGTGGGCCTAGACGTAGAGATCTATATACTATAAAATAAAGATTAATGAACAGTTCCCTCGGTGTTAGAAGCAATTTTCAGTCTCCGGAGTAAACGGAGTAATCGGTTTTTTCCTTAGTTCTTTTTAATTGAATATGCAACCCCTTATAGTAAGTGGTTTCCGTCACCCAGTAACATAATATAACATATTATAGGATTGCACACCTACTTGTACATTGTACTGAGTCTGACGCCATTTATTTTGTAAATGTCATTGTCAGAGTTTTACGGTGGCGCCTATCCAAGTAGTTTGTACTACGTAGGTACTGAGTACAAAATTTAAAAGCAAACTCGGAAAATCAATATTAATTTAAATGCTACAAATAAACACTCCCACGTGCGGTGACCATCTTAGTCCACGGCAGAAAAAACCCGTCTGTAATTAACCTCAAATCAAACACATTAAATCTGCTTACATTGGATGTCTATGGGCGGCGATGACCACTAAACCCTAAGGGGACTGCATACTCGTTTTGTACTTCAATCATATAACGAAACATAACTAATCAAATTATAAGCCCCTACTTAAGAGGGTGTTCTAGTCAAGAGGCCTAAAAACAGTAAAGATTTTTACTATGTGTTTTTAGTTGGCTATGTTTGTTTTTAAAAAAAAAACGTCAAAATTCAAAAAGTACAGACCTGCAAGGAAGAGACTCATATTAAAGTGCCTCCAGCTTGACAAGGCTCCACTTTCCTCGATGATTATAGTATGATAAATAGTTTTCGTTTAATAAAAAAAATTGCAAAACGACGGCCATGTAAAAAAAATCTCCTCTTTCAACCTTGGGATTTCTCATATAAATCGTCAAATGGTAGAAAGCGTCATATATCAAGAAGCTCTATTCCAAAGTTGAAGAAAATCTGTCCACTGAAACTCAAGTTACACATAATCATGTCAACCGTTTTGTAAAACATACATAGTTTCGAGAAAAGGACTTTTAAAGTTTTGAGTCTCGTTTCGAGCAGTGCGCAGTTTCCGGCAACGCAAGTAATTTTATATAACTTAATCTTATTTATACTCTATTAAAGGGAAACGAAAATATTCTGTACAACAAAAGGAGCATCCAGGTAGCTAATAGTTGCCTACGGCTGTCAGATCGGTTTATTTTCCAAGTCACAAAATTGACAGTAACTTGGAAAATATTTTTTAAATCTTTTTACTGGCATTTTTTAAGGTTTAAAATATGCAAAAAGAATATGACTTTTAATACTAGACTAGAATTCCCCTTAATCTATAATTATTCCAAAACATTAGCTAATATATTAAAGAACCGTGTTTTTGCGACAAATTACCTAGTTGATTAGTTCGTAACTCGCTATCATTAACTCATTGTAATTATTTATGTCACGCAATATAAGCAATATGTGTATCACAAAAAAATCCATGATATATTTTTAGGTTTTAGCTTGCGACCTTGTATGTATGAACAGTTTTATATTTTGCGCAGGGTTGATAGTTTATCATAAAAGTATTCTAGAATTTAATATTAAATAATAATAGTAATTAATGTTTAAAGTGTAACGTAATTTATGAAGTCTTTATTACGAAACGAACTATTTCATGTTATAATCTGTCAAAAAGTAATAATGCAATAAACAGATAAAACCTGAAAATAAAAAAATAAAATAAAAATAAAAGCTTTATTTACGGTTCCAATTATCGAAAGTATGGCTCAAAATCTTAAAATCTACGTCTACGGTGGACAAGTAATACAAATACCTCGTATTTCTTTTAAGTAATACAAGAAATACATACCTTGTATCTCTTTTAAGTCCATCATACTAGGTTCAAAACACCGCTCGTTCGATAAATCACAAAAATAAACGTGTGTAAATAGACATATAGCGTAAAATCTTAACGTTAAAGCAATACGAATATTCTTTAGAAAGGATGATTTAAAACGGTCCATTCGAAATTTTCAAAAGCTTTTTACCACGATCGTCAGTAAGCCAATTAATTTCCCAACTGACGTATAGCGGCGAGGTTTTCCTGTCGATTTGGCACTTAAGCGCCGAAGCAACAAGTGAGTTCGATTATCATGGTGACTCGGATTTTCCATTAGCTCTCGAATATGCGTTCTCTATACACTGCTCTGGTCAATTAAATATTGAACAATTACTCGCATTCTACATAGTATGTAGGTAAATCCAAATTAAAAACTTTTTGCTTTAGTTATGATCATTTATACGCCATATACAGGTACGCCATTTATTTATACGCCATTTATATGGGGAAGGGGGGGGGTTATAACTGTCTTTGGCATAGGCAAAATAAAACTAGAAACAAAAGGATTATGTTATTTCGTCGATAAAATTCGAAATCTACTTATTCCGGACAACTCTTAAAAAATCAGAAATTAACCGAACTTTTACTACCGTTGTTGGTCTTCCCTTTTTAAAATACCGGAAGACCAACATAGGTGTAATATACAGAAAAAGGATGCAAAATGAAAAAGGTGTAATATACAGAAAGAAGTCTAGACTTTGATAGTTACATTCACAGTTTAGATATCAATTCAATATTAGTAATTGTTTGTAGAAGTTATATTTCTTGTCTCTATCGACCTTAGGACTCGACTTGGGAAAAACTAGATAAAACTGACTTTTGACAAGTCTGCGAATGAGAATTTCCAATGTAATTGGCAGCGCTAGTAAAATTTTTAATCGAAAATAATTGCTTAAATGTCAAAAGACTTGTGACAAAATCTTGTTAAATTTTTTGTTATTTTATTTCATTTCCCCGGACGTAGAGAAATATCTACATTTTCTAAGATAATTGAGACTCGGACCCAAGGCCTATCTCGAATAAATAATAGTATTAACACTACAAGGGTATCTACAGTGAGTAGCAATTTTGTTCAGACAAAGGCCTTTACAAAACTTCGAATACGGACTTGAATTTAAAACAGAGGCCGCAGTTGTACATTTCACGAGGCACTTTGATAACAGCAACCCTTTCCTCGAGAGGCACGTGTATTTCGCTCCTTTTCGATTTAAGTCCACCCACACTGCGGTTGCCATACAAATTTAATTACAACTGGCAGAAATTCTCCTAAGCTGAATGTTTTAATTTTGCGATGACAGCCCCGGATTATTTTGTCCAATGCGCACTTTCTTTCTAATGAATTAGTGAAATCTAAATTCTCTGGTATTTATTTGTCATTGAGTCTGTTATTTTTACCCAATAGCACGGAAAGGATAATGACTTTTTTGAGTGTACTTAAATATGCCTTAGAATTTTTAACGTATTATGAGGATTTTCTAAGTTGTTGGAGTTACATATGCATATAATTTGTTTAAATACTAATCCGTATTTTTATTTTAAGGAATCGGCAAACGAACATATGGTCCACCTGGTACCTATTAACTAGTCACGCTAATGGACATCTATAACTCACTGCAAATAGGACACCTAAGATGAATCAGTGACTTTTAATATGTTTATTTTATTTAGACGAAAGGAATCGCACATAATATTTACATAATATTTTTATTCTTTCCCTATGGGGTAGAGTTGATTAAAAGATCAGAATGATTATAGCGTCTTCGCGATTTCAATTGACTAAAACTCAAATTTTCCCGATGAAGTAATGTAATTTAATTTACGATCTTCCATATTACGGAACAATAGGTACAAAAGTAAAAGCAAAATTCTGATATTTCTACTAAACCACTAGTCAATAAAGGAACTCACAGGAAGATCGATCACAATTAATGTCCCTGCGGACCATTGGAAAATTGTTGGAAAGCTTCCTAAAAATGTCTATCTTAGCTGTTAGAGCTATAGCTGTTAGAGTACAAAGAGATATGACAGTAGTGATTTCGCCATGATCTTAAGGCTTAAGCGATATGTATTAAGAAGCTATTGTGTTAAGATTTGTATTGTCGATCGCTAGTGGTTAAATTTAATGCGCGCTTCCGTGCTACGACAAACATGATAAGCCGTCGGACGCAGACATGTTATACTTGAATTGCCATTGTTAAACATTGTCGAAGGCTTAATGCGCGGTTTGAGAACTTCAGACACAGGTCGGCCACCATTACCTTTCCCAAGAAACTGGTATTGAAATTGGTTGGAATAAAAAGTGAATAGAGTATACATGGTCTCAGCCTCTCCATGCTTTGGAAAGTCAACCAGCTCGCTTACAATAATTCCTTTCTCAACCGTTATTCCCACTTCAGCTACTAGTGACCTCATAGGCCTCTTAAATAGACCAAGGGATAAAATCTAGGCAGTAGACAGCAGCGCCTTCCTATGTCGGTGAATGGCAAAAAACGTCTTTGGGCACGGCCTATGTCCAGTAACGGACCAATAATAGGATCAAAAGGCTAATAATTATACGGAAAAGTTTACCGGCTGTTTTTTATAATTACGATATATTTTGTCTTCCTGAGGCGAAACTTTGATTCATGTAGTCAACATTTCGTCCTACACATTGTCAACGTAAGTTATATTACTAACAAACTAATTTGACTCCAAACTAACATGGGTTTAACGTTCTAAAACCAAGTTAACATCTTACTGAAAGCAAGTTCGTTGACACTTGAATTTTACTTACTTGATGAAGGTAAATAGAGGTACCCTAGAGGTATATATTAACGACATGTGTTTTGGAGTTACGCGGCCTTCTTTTAAATAATAGGTAGGTATACGAAACATCACGTGAAGTAGGGTTAGCCTATTGTCCTTAAAATTAATTTTGTTTAGGATTCAGAGGGTTCTAGGTTCAGCCAAAATACCGTTTCAATTAGTTTAGCCGCCACCTCTTAGAGAAGAACAGTATTTTTTTGGTGAAATTGTGAAAACGATTTTCACTTCATAATATATTAGAAGTATAAGAATTTACTGTCTTTTAGACGCACTGGAGAAAACCAGACCCAGACAACAAATTTAAATGCCTAATTACCCTAAAAACGGGTCCAAGTTTAATATGCTGTTTATGTGAGGAAGACCAAACTATCGGTCGACGAGTCTAGCCTGGATTAATAGTCTATCGAAAGTAGCTAAAATATTAAAAACAAACTTACAGCCAATCCCCAGAAATGAAAATCAAATAACCATTTTTAATCATTGCGTTGTTTTTGATAAATAAAATTTAGTATTCACGTCATCCAATTAACGTAATCAGATTCATCTCAAACAAAATACAGCTGTTTATTTATAACAAACTAGATGTGCCCCGTGGGTTCATCCGCATTAAAATAATGTAACATAACTATTGATAAAGTGTATAGATGGATTTTAAGGAAAAAATAAATCTCACCACACGATATGTACAAAAAATAAATACTTAATTTAAATTTTCAGTCATTTAAATTAAGTATTTATGGTTTTATGCGATTTCAAATACATAAACAGGCACTAAGATTTTTACAAATATATGCAATATACAGAATGTTGATGAATGGATGGACGGATGTATCAAACGCGTTGTCTGCAAAAAGTTATTGGCGAAGGCTTATCACTCCGCCCACGCGCGTATGTAAACACGTAAAAAGCTGAAGTTGGTAATAAAAAAGTGTCGCAACACTGTAGAAAATAGCGGACATTTTACCGGTATATTTACGTGTTTGTTATTTTACAGTAAGAACAATATAACATGACTCACCAGCTTTCCCGCGCTTCGTGGATGCGAAGTTTCTGTTCGTGGAGATGAAACGACCGGCCGTGTGTACAGGAAGACACGTTCTGGTCTGGTCTCCTTTCGCGTGGTAATGGCGACGTTGGTCCGCGCATGCGCCAACCAACCAATGACGTCAATGGCAATTCACAAAGCATAGGCTTCACAGGTGTTAGTATTCTGTGGTTAAGCAAATCTGGTCATCTGGTTGATTGGCTCCCATTGTTTTAGTTCTCTCCCAACGTATTAGTCGCATGCTTTGTTACGTGAAACGAATCACTAAACAAGAAGTATTTCATTTAGACAGTATCTTTCTCAGATTTAGCTTGTGACGTATTTAATCTTTAACGAAATATCAGAAAGTTTTCTAAATCAGCAAACTCAACTTTGTATCTACAACGAGTTAGGTAGATGAGCGTTAGTTGCCTTTAAGACAATCTTCATTCATGAATAAGTATAACTTGTACAATGTACGTAGTACATAAATGTAGGCATGTTAGTCATCCTAGTTGCTCTGTCAACTACTAGGCTAATCCGTTCTAGATTGCGTTAAGCGTATATTGCGTATACCTATTAGACGACTTCACATTCGTATCAACATGATTTCCTTACGATATTGGCAAGTTTAATCAAGACCCAATCAACGAAATAAAAATTGTTGTATCGTTGTACAAAGTTTTAGTGGATTATACGACGGTTATATGTGTCATCGTTAGCTCGCATCAGACCACTGCTGGACATACGCCTCTCCCAAGGCACGCCATAAACCCGATCTTCGGCTTCTTACCCAGTTAGTTCAGGCACAGTAATCACGCCACCAAGCAGGAGGACGCTATTTTTACCTAGAAGCGGCACTATAATAACCGTTTACCCCAGGGATTGTCAGATGCACGTCAAATGCAACAAGTCCATCTCCACTTGAGTTTTATACAAATTTCTTCGTTTCGGATTTTGTCCCTGTAGGACACAGCGAGCTTAGCTCTCTCAATTGCTCGCTGGGCGACTGAGCTTATGGATCAGTCCCACCGTTAGTGTCCACGTTGAGCTCAGTAAGTCATGACCGGTAGGACACACTGATCATAACATTGTTATATGTAAACCTACTTAAAACACTTAGGTATAAATATTTATTAAATGATCTAATAGGCACTTATGGGTATTTATCAAAGAGAGATAAAAACTAATAAAAAGAAATACCTACGTGTATAAAGTAGATACTTTTCGTAATAATGACCCTTATGAATTATGAAAATACTATAAAGCTACTTAGTAATTGGTGCGGCAACATTAAAACATTAATAGTTAAATTCCTACAAAAAGTAAAAACATGCCGTCGCGCCTGGCAGATGTGAAATATGGTGTTCGTGCAAGTAATATTCATCAAAGATAAGATTGCGACAAGAACTAAATACCTATATAGAAAAATGAAAAAAAAAAATTACAGAAAATTATGACTATTAAATATTTACTTATTAGTCTATATGTAGTAGTATGTACAGTGTGGCGAACCCGTCGCCACGACAAGCCCCGCCACGCCTTCAATCAGGTTTACCTGTACCTATAGATGTTTCACATCAAAAAGTATAAACTTACTTATGGCGACACGTTTTTAACTCAGAGTCGGAGTAAGAAAATAGATTTGAACTTTATAGGCCATTTCACGTAACAAAGAAGAAATCATAATTAACACCAAATACGTTTGAAGAGTTGCCAACAAATTTTGCTATACGTCGCCTATTGACATTTAGAACAGCAGACCCGTCAATGCATCGTCGGCTTAAATAATCTATTTATTTATCAACCTTTGATACTTCACTGCTGGACGTGGTTATCAACCGGCGCCACTCTGACCGGTTCTGTGTCATTTGAATCAAGAGGTTACCGCTGCCTGTTTTATTTAATCCGTCCACCTGTTCGGAAGGCAACTTTTTGCCCACACGTATTCTCCATTCGAGGACTCTTCTATTCAACCATTGTCACAATTTTTTCATGCACTACTATTCATTTGTCTAGTCAAAGCCTGCGAAACGTGATTGTTGGCGTAGCGATGCTTGCCTTTATTTATTTTAGCGCCACCTGTTATACATTTTCGGAACTATTAAGTATCGAACAAAACTAAGCGGACTGTGGTGTTAGTTGGACTTAGTGCGGGATACGTGTTCGTCGATGGCGTTATTTTCATACTATACATTTAATTTCTGTCGCACTCTTGTCTGCATGCATATTCCTTGCGAATCTGCCTGGCGTGAGTGGCGTGGGCGTCCAGTGATGGGTATTTCAGGGCCGGTCGCTATGTCAGGAACGACGTGGTGGGGCGCGACCTCAAAATCGAGACAATAGAGGAGTTTGTGGTCCGACTCGCACGCGCAATGTATGAGCGGGCAGAGAGCGGACCACATTCACACTTAAAGGGGTTGGCGCCCCTACACGAGCGACCACCTGGGGGGCGACCGTTCCCGCGAGAACTCCCTGGTCTGGTTTTCTCCGATCATCAGGAGAACGATCGTCAGCTCGAAACGACGACTAGAAGTACCTAACCACCCACTAAACGGTGGAGTCGGTTAATCTTTTACACTTGTACTTTACATTGCAATATTCAAGAATATTGAAGTGTTATGTATAAATGTTAAAGAACCGGGAGATCGTTCGATTTCCTTGAGAATTGCCCGGGTAAAGAGGGAACCCTCGAGGCCCGCATATTCGTGCCTATCGCCCTTATGTAAACACAGCCTTAGCATATGAGAGTACGGAAGGTAAGACGTTCCCTAGTCAGTCAGTTAGTCACAGCGGGCCTCAGATGATATTATTACGCCACTTAGAAAAGTCCTGTCAAAATATACAAAATTAGCTACTCTATTTACTTCATCGAAACTTTTTTAATTTTTATCCTATTAATTAATACTGATATGCAGTATTCGATTTCATAGACCTAATCCTATTGTCTCAAACTTATTCTTAGTTCTGTGTAGGCGTAATTAAAGTAGATGTATTAAAATACCTGCCCTATTTATTTTTACCTTATCAAATTTTGCGTATCTTTGCGGGCTTGTATATTACTCGTTCCTGATCTATAAAGTTAAGCAACGTTGGGTATGGTCAAGAGTTGGATGGGTGATTGTTAGTTAAGTTCATGTCGGTGACGAGTTTTGCGAATCGTAGATACTTATCAATTCGTATAAAATTGTAAATTAGGTGCAAATTATAGATATTTGTCACAATTTGTGAAGCCTTTGGCAGCGAAAAGCGAAAAACATTATCCTTCTTCTGATACTGTCGGGTAAATATATGGCAATAGCATGGCAATAAGTACCTGCACAGGATTGGCAGCGTCAATAAATTTTGGCAAACACGTTCATTTCACGTACATTTAATTCATTAATCGTCACATAATTAAATAGCGTGCCTGCCTATCTCGCAAAATTGAGTGCAAACTAGAAATTTGATCAGCATGGACTATGACTTAAACCCATATCAACCTTTGAGAGGATATTCATAGCCGTTTTTACATAAATCATCCATCATCATCAATCTATCCATTATTTTCGAGGTCCAATGCTGGACATCGGCATTCCGTAAATAATGACATTCCGACCGGTCGTGTGCTTCTTGAATTCAATGGTTTTTCGCTGTCGTCTTCGGGTCATCGGTCCACCTGCAGGGGAACAACACGTGTTTCTATTGCCTTAACGAAATCGCCACTCGAGGATCTTTCATACCCATCGGTAATCGGTGATTTTCTTAAACATGAAGGTATGTCTTGAAAATATCACGCGCCTAAGTCATGCTTAAATCTTGGCGACAAAGGACAGGGACGAAATGTTAGCCGGCCATCAAATTAATCAACGGAAACTTCGTTAAACTATTTACGAAGTTGCTATTGGGACCGTCCAAAAATAGTTATCCGCTGTTTAAAGTCATTTGTGCTATAATCTCTGCCGTGAAGTTTATGCTGAGTCGTTTTAGCCAATTATCCCTTGTTGTTGATAAAATAACACAGGCAACAGATAAGCATTCATCCTGTCCCCGTTTATAAATAGAAAATGTTTAAATACGGGTAAGACATCATATAATCCTCTTATAAATCTAAAAGAGGTGTTACAATTAAATTTTATAGTAAAATATAATTATAGAGCTTAGAATTTTTCAGTACGTTATAACCTAACTTTTTTATTGTTTGATACTAGTATGCCCATAATTTTAATTATTTTTATAAATGATAGACGAGCAAATGTTGTGCCTTAGCTTAATCTATGCATTAATTATTATAATGCCATTGAATTTCATTATTGTTATAAATTACCATACATCTAATATTAATTCGCACATTCATACATAAAATAAAAATCAAAGTTCCGCGAGTCTGTGCGTCGCATATATTCCGCACAAAAAATATATAATT
>DWNE01000852.1:0-25059 GCA_018249875.1 Cecropterus toxeus | reverse complement strand
TTATGTAATCATATACCGCCTTGCATGTTTTCTGCTTAACTCGATGGTTGACTGGTAGAGAATGCTTTTAGCATTAATTCCGCCTTTTGTACCACATTTTAAGGTATAATAAAGTTTAAATAAATAAATAAATAAATAAATAAAGTTCTTAAATGAATCGTAATAAGAGCTTTTATTTAAAGCCGGCCATGCGTAAGTGAATCGTATAATATCTATAGGCAAATGATAAACTAATCATCGTATTAGGGTTACTTCTTTGCGCTCCTGAAAATCAGAGTTCCTAATATACCATGTATCTCCAACATTCTGTATTTTATGTTAGTGACTATGACAGCTCTGTTAGTCAATTAACTCTTCTTCGTTTTGCAGAAAGGTGGTCCAAAGATCGCGACTGGGTGAGACGTCCATAGTCATAAATATCCACCTGCTGTTGTTAAGAATAGCTCAATATAATGAGTCGGAGTCGAGAGTTGGGACTAAGCGCGTACGTTCGCTTATCGAGTTCGGGGCTCTTCAGGCGCGCAACTTGCTCTGTCGCAGACAATGAATACACTCGAGAGGTTATACGGGGTGGAATCGGTGCTTAATTTTTTACGAAGTGATCATATGCCTAACACTTTTTCTTAGCTTTTAAATTAATATGTCGTCATTCCGAAAACAACGCTATTGTAATTTTCTGAACGCATTAAATATGTATAACTATGTGGCGTCGAATTAGAAATCTCAGACACCATCTGTCATTACTCTTCTTTAAAACTTTCATTTACATATTTTATTATATATTGATATTCCATGAATCGCAGTTGGATTAAAATAAAAATTAATTGCATCCTCCTTGTTTCAACGTCGTTCAAACGCAGCTAAATTGTAACGAATATCCATTCGTATGTTTTTGGAGTCGCAGCCCGGTAAACTACGACATATGTAGGGCAATCGCATGGTAAAAGCATTTCTATGCAATTGGTACTGATGCCAAATTAGCGTGAAGATAACAATCGTTAATGTCCAAGTTATACTAACGGACTGGTAAGAAATGATGTATGTACGAGTATATAGAACGCTGGGAGCTTCTCCGAGCTCATTTAAACGACAGTTTCATGGAGTTTGTATTTAATGGGAGTAGTATTAACTCTATATCCATACTGTAAGTTATTGACTTATAGAATCATACAGCCGTTTCAGAGTTTTCGTCTCTCTTATAGTGGGACGAGCAAAGCGCATATATTAAGATCAGGCAGTCTAATCTCGTCGTCAAGGTTGGGTTCTGAAGCATCTGTGATCGACCTCAGGGAGGGATCGACCTGGGAGTTTGTTTTATTTAGTTAATACCTTATTTATGTCCATAGTCACAATGGCTACGAAAGATACGGTGATTA
This sequence comes from Cecropterus toxeus, assembly GCA_018249875.1. NCBI lineage: Eukaryota > Metazoa > Arthropoda > Insecta > Lepidoptera > Hesperiidae > Cecropterus > Cecropterus toxeus. The sequence continues at coordinate 23,683 of DWNE01000852.1, read as the reverse complement.
AAATTAGAAATGTAATAAAACCTGGTTGTGATAAAGTTTCTTTTCCTGCATCATAATTCCTTGCTTACCTGTAACAAACAAACACAGAACGTTAGTATTAATAGAAATAATGTATGAACAGTAGAATATTTGGATGACTAAGAGCTGATCGGATTAGTCGTTGTTATTTTGTTGTAGTGAGAATCCACTCGTCAAGTTTCTATTTTATGTTGAGCTGACCAAAATAAAGGCTAGTTCGGTGCCCACGCCAATCGATGGGACCGTCACGCCGGGTGTAGTTCAGCCCACGGCCGATGCTATCGACAATCTATCGTTTTGTCCCTCGATACCGTATCGCCCATTCACCGCAGTAGCCTTATCAAACGAGCCTCGCGGGTGGCCGACGTGCCGCGCGTATTTTTCTATCATTTACATATTTATTTATTCAACATAATCATAAACGGTACTCCTCCTAACCTCATTAGAATGTCAAAATAAACACAGCCCAGAGAAAGCGACCGTAACCGAGCTACGCGTAAAATAACAACCGCGTGCGAGCGTAAATCAATATAAACAGTTTATTATGATAATATTTATTAACCCCGCTCATTGATCGTGATTTAGAATGCTGCCGGCGAAATATGCATGAAGCTTTCTTTGTTATTGCTCTTTCAATAAATTAGCCACTCGGGGCTATAATTTCGCTGCCGAGACAACATACAGCGAGATTTGTCACAAAAATTTATTTCCATATAATGAAATTTATTATCATCTGAAAGCACTCCTAAGTACTTAGATTAGTTGATATTCATATTTGCGTAAGTCAGAAGTGTTTGTTTCACATACATGCGAGTACTTCATCGATCAGAGTGTTGTATACGTCTAGGTTCCACACACGATCGAGGTTCGCAATATTGGTTATTTACAATGATAGCCATCGACTGGCCGCGAACGTGTGCACTCCATTAGCTATGTGGGAGCGTCGTATATACTCCTATATTAGTTTCGCTTTAGCAAACGGATTTAATCTAATGTGAACAGCACTGTTGAGCGTGACAAAGATTCATAAAAGGGTTTCCAAGTTTTCCTCGTGCGTCGCGCCGTCATAAGTTGCCGATCCTCGTCCGAGCGATGCGTCGCGACGTCACGCGGGATCGGGACTCATCAGATAGCGCTGAACAACGCGAATGAAACTATAAACAGCAGTTAGCAGAAAATTATGGGCTCGCGTCGCCGATCTGCCGTGCGGACCGCCGCTAATGCCTTTTATATGAAAATTTCCCACTTTTTGTCTCTAACCCCAACCGAATAAATGAAACGGTTAAAACAGATTTCGATCTCGCCAAATTTACATATAGATAGACGTTTACCATGAAGGACGATAGAGCGCTATCGCTTCACGCGGCGGGACGCGCCCGACGGCCCTGCGACGTTAAGCCTGTTTTCAAACTAAAGAACTTTACTGAATTTAATCCTAATCGTATACCTAATATTTTCTAAAATATGAATAAACTATCAAATAACATTTTTTTTCTTTGTCAGAAAAAAAACAGTACGTAAAATGGACCCAACAAGTACTGATTGAAATATCATCTCCGTAAATATACCTCGAAAAACAGTTCTTACATTTCGTTGTGGTTGCTTGATCACTTTGTGATATTGATTCACTCTGTTATATTGATTTAATATAGAACTCCTGTTCTGTATATAAGTTACTTAGATATAAGATAATCAAAAATGGCAAGAGAGATTTTTTTTCAAATATTGAAATGGCAAACGAACGAGCATTCCACCTGATGGTAAGTAGCCAATACCGCTTATGAACATCTGTAAGTAACTTCATATCGAACAGGGATTCTATCTGAATTCCTGGTTCTACACTGGAACTACACTGGTTCTACAACATTGAATCAATCGATTTAGTAAAAAAAAATACTAAATCTGTGTGTCCATCTACCGATCGGCTTAATGAGAATCACTGCTGGACATAGAAATCCCATAATTGGCCATTCAAACAATAAATATAAAACTATTATTAATAAATAATATCCGGATTCGCTTCAACGTATATCCAAGGACCCAGAAAGAGTTTGCCGCACATCTGTAGTGGCTCCGAGCATGTCGCGGTGACCGCGTGTTTATTATACGCGGAGTTAGCGACCTCTCCCCGAGGACTCGAGGGTTAAATAATATTTATTTAATATCCACACCGCTTCGAATCTCTGATTTGCAATTTTACATATGAGTACTGCTTTTGCATTTGATATTTTGTTTTGCTTTTTAGTGGCAGAGGACAGTGACAGTGATGATTTTAGCATTTTGAAAGGCGGTAGAACCAATACTTGATTATTAATATTTACTGTCACCGGAGCCAATGGATATTTATAACCAGCTACCACCAATTATTATTGGACTACACACTGTTTGTTCTAATAATAAAAAAAAACAACAACAATTTGCAATGCGTCCGACATTTCTTCAGAATTGTGAGAGGTCATTGAAATGAAATAAAACGCAAAAAAAAAAACAAATTCTACACTCATTACCACAAACATTTTTTTCCTGTGTTGTGGATGCCATGAACACGCACGAAGACGAATACACAAACACTCAGACCCAGAACAGAAAAATCTAAATTAATCAGGGCAGGGGATCGAACCCGGTACCCACTGCGTGTCAGATGTGTATGGTGTGTATGGTGTATGTATGGTGTATGATGACCGTACCGCCACGCGGGTCGTCAAATAAAATTATTTAAATAAAATTATGTGTACGTAACGTGTGTCCTAATCTGCTTGAACTTGCCTGATCCCAGCTGTTAAATTATATTAGGTCGACGATAATTGGTGTAAGATTTTTTAAACAATTGCCTACAAAAGTTATTAACGGTTTCTATGCTAGTAATGAAATATTTAATAATTAATTTTACCATACTCGAAATACCGTACTGTAATCTCACGACAGGCTCGCATGCGTCCGCGCGTACGTAAATAATATAAAATATGAGAATGAGAAAGCGACGGGATTTTTTATGATCGACATCAATAACATATCTGTGTATGGCGTGGGTCTCTGGGTGTTGCTGTGCGCTGCATACTAATGGAGCTGAGGGTGCGCCGGGAGGAAGCCTGCCCCTCCAATCCTGACATCAAAGATAACTGCTGGTTTAAGAGGGAAGATACGTCGCCATGAATCGGAATTGCGAATTTGAGCCGCTTTTTGAAATGGGACTATTTCGTTGGAATGGAAATCGAAAGCAACGGCATCGAATCGAACACAATAAATAGTATTATTTTTTAATTATAGTATTACTTTAAGGGATGAGTTTTGATCCTCCAAAACAGACATTTAATTCACGAGTACTAACTTTCTCTACGGTTTCAGAATTCTCTACGTTTTAAGTAAATAAAAAAGGAGAGAAAGTATTACCTGTTCATAACAGGCCTAAGAGTTTGTTTTTATGAGTTCAAACACTCTAATCTCTAAAATAGGTACTTTACCGATTTAAATTATTCTTCCTAGATATGATAAGTAATTTATCGTGAAAGGCTATGATTATTAATGAGCTGAACGAACAGTAGCAACTTTTTACTATAACTTGTTTCTTAACATAATGATTTCTATGACGGATGGTGCCAGCGGTTTTTTACTCTTGTTTGGTCACAAGTGGCTGTTATACCTTGTTCGCATTCCGATTACGAGCCCTGATACCGTTCCTAGAAGAGAATATTAAAATTCGGGGTCATAAATTATCATTATTTCACTATCATAGATCTTACGAACTAAAAATATTTGGCGAGATCTTATATAATTCTTATGTTTAATTAATATTAATCGTCTTGATCAGAAAATATGATGTTTTCGATGACTCTGTCCGGTGCTTGTTAAGTTAGTAATGTAAATCACGTGGAGCAGGTAGGATACTCTTTTTATAACGTACACTTTTAGTTTGAAGATAGAGATAGTACATCACTTTAAAGAAACTTTAGCTTTATTTGAATCTCAGTGCTGTTCGCGATACTCTTCTTATCATGACTACTTACTAAGGTGTAAATTTTTAACGTCGAGAAACGTATCCACCGCACATTAGAACATTCAGAAGGATTCCCATATATGATTTATCAGCAAGTAGTTTGAGTTCGGGGTACCTTTGCGGGGTCATCTGTTTTTTTTTTCATATCACTGAAATATCATTCCTCATTGAAGAAATGTTTTTTTCATTCTTATCGTTGGTTACAGACATAAAAAATATTATTATCCACGAGTAATAGTGCAGTAGAACGGGCTGGCTATATTAATATACTGCAGTTTATAATTTAAGTAACAATATTAATATTTTGAAAATTATATGTATGAATTATAAACATAATACATTGTCACCATTATACTATAATAATAATTTTAAAGTAATTCAGTTAGGGTTTTGAACTTTAATTCTAAACATGCAACTTTGTGAAAACACCTACTGCAGTATGCTCATCATATACTGTTTTAACTTACAGTATATATCGTTATGCAATGACTGTTATAGGCCGCATGCTACTATAATAATCTAATTATTTGTTCGTACACACCATCAATTTTAGCAATTTCCCGCAATACTATTTTATGAAAACGGACACAAATAGAAATTAATGTGTTATGCCGCCGTGCACGCGCAGACAGTGGGCAAATATTGTCGCTTTCGGACACCGAGGCTGAAATTTAAGGCATTGTATGACATAGCATATCAATTATTTGGACGAAAAGCTATTAATTTTCGGCGAAACAAACAATTACTGTAATAAATTTCTCAAATCTGATCTCGAATTTTGCTAATATGATTTACTGGCGCATTTTGTGGTTGTAGGAATTAAATATATACAAGTATGTGTATTTTTAAGCGATTTAATTTTAATTGTAATACAATTAAAATTAAATAGAAACAATGAAGGCACGAAACGTTCTCATTTTCTTTGTATTTCCTTCAGCTCTGCGGTAATAATATCAAATATAAAGATGAAGGGGCTGGTCCCGGGGAGAAGGCCGCGATCCACGAGACAATAAAGGGCGCATGTTTAGGGCCGGGCCGCAGCTTGCATACAACTCGCCTCATTAGGGCCGTAGCTCCGGGCGGCCGCTGAACACGACTACAAAGCGAGATGAAGGTCTTCATGTCATGTAAAACAGGACATTTGAGTCCAATTTATATAATTCCGGGTCATCTTGAAAATTTTCCATGACATGATTTGCAAAGACCTGTTACGATGAGTCGTCGTAAATCCAAAATAATAAACTGAAGATATGAAAAATTAAAGACATTTCCATAATAAAATCCTGCTACCATATTATGGATTTATTTCAGCATTCCTTTTTCAGAAGCAATTACCAAACATACGCGATATAACTCGTTTATTATACCAGTTATTCTTGTGTTAAAACGTCAGTATCCTTTTCGTAGCGTAACGGAATCTAGGATTAAAATGAGGTCATCCAAAATGCACACGAGTGTCCCGGTGCTCGCCGGCGCGGCTCTTGACCCCACCTTGCGAACTTCACCTCGCGCGACCTCGACCTACTTCTGACGAAGCCATTAACTGCACACTTTTTACCGAGCTTTTCAAGCCGGATCAAAGGCTTGGCTTCGAAAAGCAAAAGCTGCAATGACGATCGCGGCGTGTAGTAAGGGACTGTTGTTTGAGGAAGAAAATTGTTGAAATATCATCAAAAATAATTTAATCAGAAATTACTAACCACCTATTATGTTAGTAAGTAGCGAATTAGTATCGTATTAGTAGGATAATAGTTGTCGAATTAAATGGATATTTAAAAGATCAGGGATATCGTTGTCACCATCACAATAACAGTATTTATCGATACTCCGATAGCCATATACCGCTTAAGCTTAGTCAAAATCGCAAGATCTACTTGCTCATTAATTTTACCATCAGCATTAAAGTTATTCTATGAAGGAGGCGGAGCTCTTTCTACTCCACGACTGCCAATACTAAATCTCGTGTGCAACAACAACCATCAACTTTACGATATACGTAATCAAAATGTGATATAATGTTAAACCATTTGAGTTGACCTAAAGGCGGGAGATACCTTCTTTGCATAAACAGCGGATGTACGAAGTACATTAGATTTAAATACAGAATCATTTGAAATAGTATTACCATTATGTTAAATGAATCAAGTTCGGAGCGATTGCTAACGGGTTGATACTCAGCAATCGCGGAACTAAAGCACACATCTGAATAGCATCAGTTAAACCATTATTTACACGGGATTTGGCGGGATCGCCGGCTCGTCGAAACGTTGCGAAGTTTAACTGCCGGCCGGTAGTCACTCTCGATCCGTTTTAACGTTAGAACTAAAGCACACGCGATATATTTAATTGAACTGTAGAAAGTTATGAAAACACCTTAAATATTCAGTATATCTCAAACAAAGAGATAAACATAAGTGGGCTATGACAAGTTTTAAATAACATTGTTAAATCATTATGACCATTAACTCGACTACTTAAAAACAATTGATTCCATTGTAGTATGCATCATTCAGTTTCATTTGATTGTTTTTAAGCAGTTGGGTTATTGGTTTTTTAAATCAAATTATTATATCACCTGAAAAAAGTTTAGGTTAGGTGATCATGCCTGGGGAGCGGCCGTGCTCCGACAGTCTCTATTCGGAACTTGTATATATGCGCGATGTTGAGAAAACTCCGATAGCGCGTTTCAGAATACGATGACGTCATCTCTCGTTGAGTAGCGGGAGGTCGCCACAAAATCTTTCATCACAAAAATTCACACTTACTTAAGATAATATTTAAATATTGTTTAGGTTATTATAATTACACTCGACGTAGGTTTTTAAGTTTTGTTGCTTCAAAATCCGAATTACCATTACGACGTGGCTAAAGTGAGATAAGTAAAGCTAAGAAATAATCGTAATGGTAATTATTCGTAATTAATATCCACGTCATGTAATAATAATATTACGGGAATAATGGAGTAAACCATTATTCCCTTCAAAATTCTATCCTGCATCAAAATTCGTTAGTTTGCGTTTGCCCGAACACGTCTTCCGTCGACTGACGGTAATAGCCGGTGACTCGTAACCGGCAGAACGTCTCGCCTTCAAACCGGGCCCAGATCCAATTATCCGCGGAGGCATTACGCCGTTGCTCTATTTAAACTAAGCTCGCTTTACGATCCTACGTTTGGTTTGATGAAAGGTGCTCAACTTCTTGGATTTATCGCGTGGGCTGAATTACGATGGACCCAGTTCCCCTTAAGTCATGCAATCGACGAAATCTTACAGACATTTGCGAATACGCCGTTTGCTCGTAACTAATCTTTTTTAGATGACGACGCGTAAGTTTTATATGTTGTATTTTTTAAAGATTTTGCAGCAAGCTTTTTAGGATCTTGTATCCTGTAGTCTTGGATCCTGTAGTCTCGGGACCAGAAAAAAGATACGGTATCATCCGCCTGTCATAAGAAGCGGCAAGTGTGGGAGCTCGAACCGCCTAGTCGGCGATTCCGGGAAGGGAGACGGTATGCGTGACCATATACCGTCTAAAGGAAGGGTGCCGTCAGGTGCGTTTAGCGTCACTCTCCCGAGAGTTCCGGTGATCTCGAAAATCCCGCAAAAATGATGACGTTCTCATGGCACCAGGTAAAAAGCCAATTAATAGATTTTTTTGTTTAATTTATTAATTGCTTGAATCCATATTTTTGAGCCATATTTATTCTGGGTAAGATGTATGTAAAAAAGAAGCGAAATAAAAAAAGTCTATAAGAAGAAGTATTTGTTGACGGTAAAAACAATGAAACTCCACATTATTTCTTATCACATAAACACAACAAAGGGGTAAAGTGTAGCAAAAAAACTGTCAACAAGCATGTCGTGGCGTCCAGTGTAACGAATGACCACACTTGCCATATATCGTGGGATAGTCTCCCGCAGGCTAAGATGGACGTCCAGAGACGGAACAAAAAACGAGTTCAAGAGACGTGCCAGACTCCTTTTTTATTACAACTTGAGATATTAAAGTTGTCGCATTACTTACTTGTACACTGATAAACTCTTTATTTTATAAAGTGTTCTAATATATTATAAGTGGAAGAATGGCCCCATTGGTCATTTAGTATGAGACGACATGTTTTATTAAACGATTTGTCTTTTCTTTCTTTCTTTATGCATGCAACGTATCATCAATCATCAAAAAACCCATTAATGTCCCACTGCTGGGCACGGGTCTTCTCTCAGAATCTCATTCTGTTCTAGGCCACAGTACAACGCCCTGGCCAAGTGCGAATTGGTAGACTTCACACACCTTCGAGAACTCTCAGATGTGCAGATTTCCTCACGATGATTTTCTTTACCGTAAAACCGTGATAATTATTTTTAATATGCACATGAAAAATCAATGGTGCATGCCTGGGATTGGAACCTCGGACCCTCGATTGAGAGGCCGTATTTCAACTGTTAGGCTATCAATGCAACGTATAACAAATGCTAAACAGATTGATAGTAAATTATTGCAAACATATTTTTGGAAATTATTTCGTTAAATGAATAGTACTTCCTCCCGCCGGAAAGTTGAAACGCACCGACTAACAAAAACTCCGTCTTTTATAGAAGGATGTTCATTCAAGTTTTTGTGATACGTCCGGCTTGCAATTTTCAGGGCAAGAAATTCCCAGCAGGAGAGAGTGCGCGGTTAGGAAATAAACACACGTACACATGAACAAAAAATGTGTCAATATACACTGTGATTTAATTGAAAAAGTTATGTTTTCTTATGGTGCGGTACGATTTTCTAAGTAAATGGAACGCCTTATGAAGCGGACAGCTATTTCCAGTAATAAAAAACAGTTTTCATATATGGATATTTGCATCGTACCAAGAAAACAATCCTGTTAACATTTTTATAGGCACCACTTTTCTTTTCCAAGACATGATTGAATTTGTTGGTACATAACACAGTCCTATATAAACTGAATAAATAATAAGCACAAAACTACGAAAAACAAATAAAAGCTTGCGGTTATACAAAAATCATTTTCTATTTGTATAAGCTAAGAAAAGGCAATCACTGAAATCATTTCCTCAGAACCGAAGCGGAATAAGTTTCATTATCTTAAAACGTATCATAGTTCCACCTCCAGCGCAGTGTTGCCAGATGGAAAACATTGTGCGGATCAATGAACTTTCAAACTGTGTGATTACGTAGCACTTACTGGATTGGAGCCGGGGTATGAATCTGGGATCTCTAGTTGTTATTTTATTATTATAGAACCGAATGGGCGGCCAACGCTACGTTCTTAAATGATCACCGCAGCGCATCAGCGCATGCTTAATAATTAGGTAGTGGAAATATAGATGCAAAGTAACAGTTTTATCATTCATGTTTATTATCTGTAAGGATGAATTAGGTACTTATATAACCTACATATTTGATAATGATTACTTGATACACGTACCCTTGGTTTTAAGAATCTTCCCAGATATTCGATACAATATTCGGCAATGCTAGCATGAAAATATATTGATTATTTTTCAATCGAGCATTACAGTACAGTAGTAGCAGACAAATAGGTTAATACAATCGATTGAACGGATTAATGTATCTTTTGTATCTTAATATATCTTTTGTATCTTTTGCGACCGACTTCGAAAAGGAAGTTCTATGTTCGATTGTACGTTTTTTCTTTAATAAGTAGTTACGTATAGATTAGTAATATATATTTAAATTACTATCAAAAACATATCTATAGTTTTGCAGGTGGTAGAATATTTTCTGGTTCCACTCTGGAGTTACCAGCGCCTCAACGATTACTGCCTGATGAGGGCACTGTTAAGTGTTGCTGTGTTCTGGTGTGCTGATAGTGAGACTCTTCTCAATTCTCCCAGGACGTATCACTAGGCGTTTCAAATTAGTCATTTCTTGTAGATATCAACGCAGACTTAAGTAAAAATCTTGTTTCGGTGCGATTACAGACATAGGCGGCAGTGGCAGCATACTTATTCGCTAAATTCATATTACACAAAAATTTATCACGACCTAATTATTAATCTGGTTCAAATACAGACAATTATGAAGAAGTCCAAACCGTTCTATCGGACTTTTGATTATACGCACTCGTTTCGAGGTTCGAAGAGTGAGGTCCATCTGCGGAATTAGAGGATCCGCTAACTTTGTTTCCAACTGGCCGCCGCTGATTGGAAGCTGGCCTTTTATATCCAACTCCACAAAGTGATTTACACTCACTCGCGGCTGAATAAAACATGTGTAGTTCGCACACTCTGCAGTATTGTTCTTCTTTTAGGCAAATTTCTATAATACTTAGAAATTGGTGTTTAATTTGATACGAAGCGGGTTTAAGACCCAGAAGACACCATAAGACCCGGAACTCACAAATGTATAACGTAAAAATTAATAATTATCAATCCTTAATCGATCTTTCAAATGAAAGTTTTTCTTTGTTTTAGATGTTTCATAATGATTCATAAGTTTTGAAGAATATAAAACTTAAATAGAAAAGCTCTAAAGCACCCGTTACATTTGAATATTTATAAGACTTAATTGAACTGTTTCACGTTTATCTTAATTTCTTAAAAAAATAATATTTCAAACGCGAAATCTTGTACTTGTCCTGAAGAGCAGCTTTTCAAACACTTTGATATACAATCCATTCATTGAAAGCGCTTCAGCGCCGCCGGGAATCGAATCCACCTGTCAATGGCAAAATATGTAAACATTTGCATATCCAGTATCGACCGTGTTACTTAAAAATACGATTTACATTTGCGTGCAGTGCTTAGAATATCTTAACACGGGTAAACATCGTGCAAATATGTGTCGTTATTCTGAGAAGCTAAGAGCTATAGTGGAGTGTGTTGCGTGTGAGTGGCAGCGGTTGTCGCGATACCGCGACGTAACTTAATTTAGGAGATTTACTGCAGCAGCGGGTTTGGGCGGTCGCGTAGGGCGGGGAGCGCGAAGGCCGCTTGGATGATTGTCGGTTTTCTAAACAACACTCATAAATTAAGTAGTAATAACTTCGCGTACGAACGTTTAATTCTATTATCCAAGCAACTGAGAACAGATTAACTTAATTGCATTTTTAAAAAGTTTCCAGATATTTAGGGCTCTATTACCCTTTTATGATGTTATTATTAAAGGCTTTCTGCTCAGTAGGTACCGATGATCCAGAACGTACGTAATGGCTGACCGACAAAATTATTGTTATTTCTAATATAAATAATAAGTAATAGAATTGATATATATCAATTCTATTTCTGTTTTGGATAAATACATCCAAAATACGAACATGATAAAGAATGCTATTCTCGAAAAATATTTTTCTACTCTGGAAAAATGTTTTCTAGCATAGCATTTCGTGTTTTTGAATTTATTATTTTTAACAAAAAAAAAACTTATTGAACTGTTGAACACAACTTCCTAACAAATATAATTGTATTTTTAACTTAGATGCATATTTATAAAGTTGCACGTACACATTTGTTTCATTGTAAATTATATAGGATCTGGAGAAATCTGGAAATATCGGCAACACCGTTCTGAAACACCTTATTTAATTTGGTATCATTTGAACTATAAAGAAAAACACGAGTGCCTCTGCGGATAAAGTATAAAATGTGTTTGAAAATAAAAGAAAAGCGCTGACCAAGTGGCGTCTAGACTCGCTGGAAGATATCTGCAGCATACACAAACAGTTGCGGCGGCTTCACACTCTCGGGCTCTTCTGGCTGATCTCATACGAGCGTGTGTAAATAATATTAGCGTTATTACTGATAATAATGTTTGGGAGCGAAATAAAAATAAAATCAGTTATAAGTTAATATAATACTACAAAATGTAATAAACTTCGGATTTATAAACATAATATAGATTTTTTTTTGTGCAAACTGAAGTAGCAAACGAGCATGCAGTCCACCTGATGGTTAATTTTCACTGTCGCCTTTGGACATCTGTAGGCATATTCATACAGAACAGGTTCTATCTGAAGTCAATCACAGATGCGTTGCTACTCAGAGGACTAGGATGTTCGCTTCAAATACAAGTCAGCCGGCAACCACACCCTTCCACCGAAATGCAAGTACTGCTTGGCGCTAGAAATAGGTGCGGTGGTCGTACCTCCCCGGTCTAACTACTCTGCTTCTACCACCTGGTAAATTACGGTATTATTTAACTTGTGCAATTTCCTTTCATTTAAAAGTACAAAAACCTTTTAGGGTTTGACGCCGAAAGCACCATCGCCGCATTTACTTCTACCTAGTAACAACGTGTTATGAGTTGCTGTGTTTTGGTCTGAAGGGTGTGGCAAGGACATGAGACATATAAGAGTATATAAACGAGGCGTTATAACGGAGTCCTTAAGAGTAGCAAACGCAACTGCGGCCAACCGCATTTAAGACTGATATTATCTGGGGCTGATAAGAGATGTCTTTGAGTGACAGTAACCTGCACCCATGCTACTTCGATATATAAATTATTAATTAACAATTATACAATATATAAATTAACAATTATACATATTCCCTAATACATTGTAAGTATATTACCTACAATGTCTTCAAATTTATCATGAAAGAGAAAAAGTAAATTAACACTGAAAATATATAACAGTAAACTCACAAATACGATTCTTATACTCATAATAGAAAACATGATTTTTAAAATTCACATTTCAAAGTACCCTTAACGAGATAGCGAGTCATATAATTAAACGGCAACTAACGCGCATTACTTAAACAAGCGCGCCCTAGACAGCCCTACATATCCACTGACACAACATAATTTCATCTTTCAAAGTTTCCTCACTCGTGTGGCTCAAGCATGATGTTTTCAAGACTCTCCCCGACTTCACCGCCGGAGGAAAAAACGCGGAAAACAGCCGCTAAAGGGAATTATCTCCCGGCGGGGCGTGAATGGTATTTACTTGCAATCAACTGCGGGAGCCGCGGGGGGCAGCAGGGAGCGGGCCGCGCGGGGGGCGATAACTGCTTTTTGCAATTTCATAATATATAATTTCGTTTAGCGAGTGTGTGCGGGAGGGTTAAGCTTCGGGTGCGGAAATAATTTCGAATAACTCTCCAGTGTTGTGCGAAGTGACAGGCTATTCTTATGAAATATAGTCGTAAGTGGAACAATACTTTATTCAACTTTAGGCCTTTACTAGATCCAAATTTATATCAAGCAGAAATATTATTATTAATCATGAATGTAATTTTTTACCCGACTGCGTCACGAGAAGAGTAATATTTTTCCAGCGTATGTATGTATATGTATGATTGTATGTATGCCAATTTCTTTGGCACGCGCTACAGCCCAAACGGATTAGCGGATTGTGACGTATGTCATATAATTATAATAATCTCAGTTAGGAAAGTGACAAAGGCTATATAATTTTTAAAAATGGTGCCTGGAAGTAAGAAAAAAAGGTGGGGTGGGACGATTTTTTTACTCCTAAGACAATATTTTTGCTGCATATTTTGACAAAAACTCATATAAGCCCTAAATGAAATATACATAATATGTATAACATAATGAACAAAAATTTCGTTTTAAGCAGTCGGGTTTTTTGTTTTAATGTTTAACGATGTTACTAGTTACTCCTTACTTTCTTTTTTTTTACTTACTGTTTGAAAATTGTCTTCAAATTGTCAAAAATAATGTCAATACAATTTCTGACCATTTATTCTATTGGTACTAAAATTAATGTATAGCTATTAGCTTGAGACTTTTATAGTTTCTAGAGAACGTATACTGTAACATTCTAGGACAACATCATCAGCACCACTATTCTCGCGCCACGCCTCATTTACATTCAAAGTGAATTGCCGTCTTAAATCCACATACTACTCAATATACTTTATTGAGCAGCTCCGAATACTATCTGCGGGAATTCGAAGTGTTCTTTGAAAAGCTACCGATAGAATATTAGGTGTTCTATTTGTAGGACAAGTTATGGTTTCCTCGTGTCTCGTAAAGCTGTCGACACGCGACATTGCTCTCGACACTGATTCGTGACACAATTTTATTGCGAAATAAATTTTACGGTCGCTTCCTGTGTGACTCGGCTTCCGTAAGCGACACACCGATTGTGTTAACACATGGATTTGTCTTTCCATACGTAGATAAGTAAATTTCAAATGGTGGTACAACCCTCTGCAATTACATTCCGGACGCACCACCACAACATCTATATCAATATAATTAATGATATATATAATTAATGATATGCCAAATTATACTTATCAGTACTAAGCTTACTCGAGAGCTATGTATTCGTTTCAAGCGGTTTTCGCTCGGCGCTGCAAGCGTCTGCGTTGATCGTTAAAAACAAATGTATGTGACCATTCTCATAAGCCCACATTATTTCGTTGCAATTATAGAAAAAATATCTGTAATTCTCTCAACGCTGCATGTTGTGAAGGAGGAATACTTATCTAAGGTGGACTGGTGTGTTGACATTAGACATGATTAAAAAAAATACAATAAGCAATTAGCGCTGGAGCTGCAGTAGTTAAAACCAGCACGTCGGATTGTCCCACCTTTAAAACTACTTATCAAATACAAAGGACGTACAACCCTTCCCCACGAGATATCGCCTTCTCGTAAAATTGTCACCACACCCTTCCCACTGATTTGTTACACATTTTTATTGCGACATAAATTTAACAAGCACTTCCTGGTTACGGCTCCTCAATATCTAGCTACTGAAATGAGTGAAATAAATTCTTATACTATAAGTAATAAAATTGCATTTAAAACATATATTACGTTACTTGTCGGTAATTGTTTGGTTGGAGAAGTGTGGAAGTTATATCAGATGTTGGTATATCTATTTATATATAATGTGATACATTGTTCTGTATGATCTTGTATATCCTCAGTTTGTACCACCACACAGGTGTTACCACTGCTCAGCTACAAATATTGAGTTTCTACGACGATGTTCGGTAAGTTTTGTGATTTCTTGAAGAAAATAAGCATTTCAAGGATAAAAATGTACACATATAAATTGTACCATGTACCATGTCAGACATATTTTTTCATTAGGCCACTAACTTGTCATTAGGCATCAGTTTTGGAAGTATATTTTAGAAATTGAAACGTTAAAATGGCAAAACGTAGCTGAAACTTTCAAGTTATTCATTAGTGGAGTTCCTTTCCTCCAGTGAAGTACAGCTAATAAAGATAATCAAGTTGAATCCTCAACATCATTAAACAGTTAGTAAATTCAAACTGCAGTGTAATTTCAAATATTCATTTCCAAACGCTGGAGCAGGAAAACTTTATCCCTCAACTTGAAGAATGCTAACTTGGGGGAGAGCCGAGAGCTGCCAACTTACTTTTCTTATGAATGAAGACTGTTAGTATTGTTTAGCATTCTTCCTATTGTTTTATGTTTAGAATATTCAATTTTTCTTAATTTGCACATGATTGCCACGATGTTGTAGATTCCAATCTATCGTACGGCCACAGTTGGATGTGGAAAGGATTAGTGCTAGTTTTTGGAAAGTTAGGGTAAGGTTTGTGTATAATTTGGACAGAAAATACCTAAATAAAAGTACGATCCTTCTTTGTAATATTTTACATTCACAAAATAAAAATTTGTTAAAATATATTTTCAAAACAATGTATTACAATAGACAGCGTAACAAACGTGATTTTAATATACATGGCTTCTAAAAATAAAAGTTTTGGTAATTTAACTTAGAATCAATATTGATATAGAATTAACAGTTATAAACAATGACAGACTGGCATATTTATCTCAATGTATTGTCTGAATATGAATTGGCATGCCCGTGCCACTTCATTTCGAACTATACTTGTTCGGTTTAATAAATGTGATATAATATAATACTTTTAATCAATATCAAAGCCATCGGCAGCACGAGGACCGTTTGAAACTCAAAGATTAAGCGATTCCCCAAAGTTTCCCCGCCACTTGTCATCGTCGCCTACGCATTGTTGGCGGCCACTCGCGGTAATGTATGCGCGGTGGGGAACAATTAAAAGTCCTCTCGCTTCTCCTGTGGGGAGTCGCCACTCAGTATTCAGACTGCGTTACGATCGCTTTTAAGGGATCGCCTCACTACGCTGAATAGATTTGAACTGTTCGAACTTTAAGTGCTTGCACCTTGCACTACATTGCATGCATATTTTATATGACATTCATTGCAATATGAAACTTTACTCTAAATCAGGGATTCCCAAAGTGTGGATCCCTTTGGAATGCGACGTACGGAAAGTTTGCGAACTACTGCAAAGTTTTTGAATTAGGAAGTATTTCTTTATCGATAGAAAAAACAATGAAATAGGATTTTTAGTAATTTGGTCATGGGAGTCTGAAGCATCAATTATCAGTTCGCATAAACGGATATACGATCTATTAAAAAATATGTATTGATGTACATGTTACCTTAACTGGACATAGAAATAGAATGGAAAATATGATGAATGAATTATTTGAAGTAAGGTTACAGTGGTCCTTGCAAATGGGCTGACAAAGATGGTAATATTCCATCCAAAACCATCGTCAAAGTTAGTCACGTTTCAGTACATTGTGCGAACACCCTAACTTGTTCCAACTTCTTCATTAAACGGCGTCATTAAGTTGCGAGTTGGAGTGCGTGCCTTCCGCGCTTCCGTCCCTTCCGTGCCTCCTGCACCACGCGTAGGGTTGCTGCCATCCACCACATAGCGAGAAAGTAATAGTCAAGCTGAAAAAAGGGGATACTATGTAGGATCCAATACGTATTGTACAAAATAGTAGTTAGTATACGTGCACAGCGATGAAAAAGTTACAGATAATTTAATAGTTAAAATTAGGATGAAACTAAACTTTTTTCGCATTTTATAACTTTACATTGACATATACCATCTTTACATTGTATATGAACAGTCATTAATCATAGTTTTTATTTTTTTACTTCGAAGTAAGTACTAAGAATAATTAGCAGTAGTGGCAAAATGAGACAATATCCTGCAGTCTCCATTTGTCCTCTAATTTTATTGCCTGTCACCTGTCTGCCTGCCTGTCGCCTGTCACTAAATTAATGATATTTATGTGGTGGAGTATGCCTTAGGCTTCCCCCGGCTGAGGAGTGGCTCGTGTGCAGTAAATGGAAGAAGAAGGCCAACTTAAATCAGCAGAGCGCACTCTCCAAGACCGTAAAACCGTTTTCGATCTTGTTGGCAACCCTGTCTATGCGCCTTCCGTACCATTGTTCTATGCAAGTTGCCGCCAAATCCGGGATTGAGTTATGATGCCGCTGTTAACGCCGCGGGGAAAACTTTCTATGTTGTTATCTCACCATCTTCAATCTTGATACACATAACGTCAATAATTCGTCAACTAAAAGTATATGGGCGAAATAAAGTGTATATATACCTATACATACGTAACCAACGTATGTTACAAGTTTCGCATAATATTCTTAAATAGAGCCGGCAGACTTTGTCCTATCTTAACTATGAATTTTCAATTCGAATTGCTAAAATCAAACGACGAGACTATATTAAAAAAATATATTAACAGTGTTCGTTGTTTTCTTATGTTTTGTAATATTATGCGCAACTTTGTTTTTTTCTTTTATTATTTTTTTACGATATTAACAAACACAGAAAAAAGAGTTACCGAAATCGCTCCAGCTATTCACGCGTGATGCCGAGCTCACGAGTTCTAAACAAAGTTTAATTACAAGTATCAATTAATCCTTCCATTGGATACTATAGTTACAATAATTACATTATTACAAAAAATATTTCTTCTTTCAAATATACGTAGGTAAGGCATAACAGGTATTAGGAAATAAAACTAGAGAGTAAATAGCAATTAGTTGAGTGGGAATTGAATTATATTAAAGCTAGGAAGGTCGGCGGCGGGACGTGCCGCGCTCTGATGCGATTAGCGCCAGACAGGTGTTTGCTGCTGAATGGAGATCAACATTAACAAACTCGTATGTTTTGGGGTTCTGCTTCACATTCATCATCAACATATTTGCCCAGCGATGGAATAGTTTGAATTTACCTGGCTGGCTGAGTGCTAGACTTGACAAGTCATTGAGAAGTTGTTTTAAAGAAATTCCAGGCAAGTACATTTTTTCGTTGTTTCTCTTAATCGTTATGGTTAGGGATAATTTTATTAATTGTTAATACCCTCATAATTTTCACAGATGAAAGCTGAGTGCCTGGCTTTCAAACCTAAGATCACCTGACTGAAAGGCTGAACTTCAAATCACTCTTCTATCCAATATTAAGGCGTCAACGAATATGTAATGCATGTAACGACGTAATCAGATGAGTGATATCATCATTTTTTCCTGTTGTATGTGTCATAAATACATAAAGAACAAGTATGGTAACATACTTGTTTTATACTTTCATATAGAGACAGAACCTTCATCTAAATTTAATGTTAAGCTATCGGCCTAGCCTGGAATAGAATCCAGAACTCTGCGAGTCAGAAGTATTAATCGCGAAGCCACGCGAGCCATTACTAACATCCCAGTTACGATATAATGTTTCAGAAATATTTTTTTCTCCTAATGATAACATTTTTTTAACCCCAGGAACACCGACCTAGTTTTACCTCATTTAACACACAATACAGGAGAATTTCTTGTTTTATTCTTATAACAATAGTGAGACCCTTCACCCCCCACTATGTTATGAGTTAGCGCCGATAAACGAGCATAAAGCTCCAAGAGTGTTTCCAATAACGCGTAAGTGCCAATAAAACATAATATATTTGAGTCCGCTACGGGCCAAGTTTCGTTTATACATTTGAAAAACGTTTCATTATTTTAGTGGCCATCAAAATAGTGAGTGAGCACTCTTTTATTCTTTAATACCATTATTTAGAACTGTTTCTGTATATTTATGGCCGCATTTGCGGGATTACAACAATAAAACATTTATGATCACAAAAGAGACCATAAATAAACGCGCATTCTTTCCCGTAAATTATGAGGCTGTGATTTGCCGATACTCGTATTTCTTCATAGCTACTATTTAACACATAGACTATGTTATTTTGTATAAACATTTTAATTCAACAAGCAAAGTTAATACTTAGTAATGTTTTTTTATTGCTATGTTATCATCTTTGAAGAAAATAAAAACATGAGAACTTCGTAGTTTACCGCTTAACTTTCAGAGCTTACTGTCTGAAAGTTTCTGCAGCACTCAAGACAGTCTCGCGAAGATTATTGTGAAACAATTTAGTTTTATTCGAAAACATATAACAAATGTATTTTTACAAGTTCTCTTATAGTTACTTTTTTCGTTTTTATTTATTTTTTCAGTACATTTATATTTCAAAGTTAACATATTGTTACTAAAAATGTGAATACTTCTTTACTGAAGTATTGTTACGTTGTGTTGGTTATAATATAAATATCAATGACGATAAGATAAGAGGATAACATTCACATGAATAGAAATTACCTGTCTGTCCAAAACCTGATTATGATTTACAAGACCCTTACATGCCATTACCGTTACTGTTCGGATGACAACCAGAAACAAAGCAGTCATGGGAGTCCCTTCCTTCCACGAGACAATCAAATTTGCCGTTTGACGTAAAATATGAAATGCGGCACAAAGATGCTATAAAACAATATTGAGATAATTCTCATCTCTTGGGATTTTAAGGAAATTCGTTTGTTCAAATGTAACGATGATGTACTTTTGTCCATATTTTATGAAAATAGAATAGATTACACTCTTTTTACGAAATAACAAAACGGAGTAACTCATGACGAATGGTCCCTGAAGCTCACAGACTGTTGTTGTGGAGCATTCACGGCGCTATAAGCACACGTAACTCTTGACGTCCTTAAATAAGACTGGCGCCCATGAGTATTATATAATACCTTACAATACCTATGTTATGTGAAATGACTAAAAATCGTATAGATGAAATCATTAAGCAAGTTTCCTTCCTACAACTATTTAAGCACCGAGTCGGGTCGATTGAATTCAGTTTAGAACAATATGGGAAAATGTAGATTATGCCACGAATATAGATAGGATTAGAGATAATTTGTCACAAATAATTGGGTAAATATTTTTAAGTGTCAAACGTTCTAATTGACTACTTGGTGATGTGAGGACACTGTTAAGGATTCTAGGGTTTGTTCTTTATATTAATGCTTTAGTCACTACTTAAATTAAATAAAAAAAACATCAGTAAAAATCAAAGGAAGTGAACGTGTAGTATTATTAAAATAACGTATTCGATCTCTAAACTGTTGTAAATATACAAACATGAGCACTTAATGAGCAGAATTGGGCAGTTAGCGTGAGTTTCGTTGGAGTTCATTTTGCGTTCGCGTGAAGTTATCGAATTAGGGCCGTTTCCAACTTTTCGAATAAAGTGCCTTGTCTATTAACGACCGACGCTTTGCCTTCTGTTTCAGTAAAGCTCATCAAATTACATAGAATTCCAACCTTATTTTCGAAAGAGTAAAGTTCAAAGTCTTTACAATCACTTGGAGATATTACATCTACCCACAGTAACGAGTATCCATAAATTTTGTTTCACTGTCAACGTTATTGCTTCTTCAACAAGGTTCAATATTGTGTCGCCTATTTTTATTATGTCATTTCCCATCAACGATCAAGTTTTGAGTTTTTGGAATTGAGTTTTAAATTGAAGATAATACTGTTTAAATTTCTTTAGAATATTTCATGTAGGTACGCAACGCCAGTCACCTCAGAACGGTTTCAGACACAGTACAGCACTCACTCGATATGGCTTTCCATTGAACTTCGCATTGTTATAGTTCATACTTCTTGTTTCATTTAACGAGGGGATTCTCCAGAAGGTCGTAAAAACTTATATATTTCCTTTATGAAACAGAGAACTTTAATACCCTTATGACTTTTGTGGTACGCAACCAAAGGTTTAAAATCGTTTGGAAATTATGTTGTTGTTCCACGAAATATTGGCGGATATCTGCAAAATATGACAATTCGTTTTATAGTCTATAAAATATATTTTATGTTAAACTTTTTATAATCCGTAAGTTAGGAAGAATGGAGTTGGCAATTTCATACCTTTAAGTGTTCCAAGAAATGTAAATGTATAAATGCAGTCGCTATAAACATGAAATACGATTGCTACAATACTTAATAAGTCTTTAGGAAAAACGAGATGTAAAACTTTCTACATCTCATTGAGCCGTTTGTAGACTTTAACGATAAGAATTGTTTTCACGAGTATTAAAGTAAAAGGGGAAACCCGGGAATGACAGAATAAGTGAAATAATTGCGTGGTTGGCTTCTATTAATACAAATGCAGAAGTGAATAATGTGGCGATAATGCATTAAGGATATCGTTAGGGTTTTACCAGTAAATATACCAACCAAATGGTAGAGGTGGTAGATGGGAGTGTTGTTCAATCGAGGGGGGTACCACCGTCACACCTATTTCTAGCATGAAGTTCTTGTGTTTCGGTGAAAGGGTGTGGTTGCAGGCTCATTTATATATGAGTCGACTATCTTAGTCCTCGGGGGTAGCAACGCATCTATGATCGACTTCACATAGAACCCCTGCTTTATGTGAAGTTGTTTACAAATGTCCATGGGAGGCAGTCGCCAGTTGACATCAGGTGGACTACTTCAATCTGATAAAGAAAAATATTAATAACGTTTAAAACTGGGTACTTTATGGCGACCTTAACCCTGTACCTATTTCCATACTAGCCGAAGTGCCAGTGCTTCGCTACGTGACAACAAATTAAGCTTTTACTCGCTTGCCGTTAGAGGTATATGGAAAGTGATAGGAGATAGGGCCTTCCGCATAGAAAATTAAATGTTAACCTCGTATGTTGTATCAAAAGTTTGCTATTATTATTAGAATATTTAAAATGGAAATGGAAAAATAACAGTTTGAAACCAAAGGGTGTAATGACGTCGTTAAAATAGACGCCATCTTTAAATAGCCAAATATATCGAAATCAAAAGTAGCTTAGAGACTGACCAGTTAAATAAAGTGATAAATTTCATGTAAACCGCACCAATATTTCGTGATTGAGTAACACAGATACACACACCATCTCATTTTTATATATTAGTATAGACAGACATGGATCAAAATGTACCAATGTACCAGGTTTTAGTATTCCGTTACAGAATCTTTTCTTTTCTTTGTTTTAAGACACGCTTTCTACACTCATAGCCCCACACTAGGATTTTCTCCTGTGTCGTGGGTGCTATGGACACAAAATCACGAATACACAAACACCCAGACTCAGAACAAAAATCTAAACTCATCATTCATATTTCTGTCTGGCCGGGAATTGAACCCGAGATCCACTGCGCGTCAGACCGGTATGGTGGCCGCTCGGCCACGCGGGTCGTCAACGCGGTTCATTTCTACTTTTCATGTTAGTTATGTGTGTGTGATTAATAGACAAGTATTGCCTGTAATATATCATTAAACCTTTATCATAATTATAACCAGATGACAAACTACTTAATGTCATGAGAAATGGTTTTGACGTTTTAACTTTGGAAAAATATTCTAAAATTTTTGTTTTTGTTTTTTAATTTAGTAAAAACATCCGACCACAGCCCGGCCGCCGCCGGAAGCGTCATTACATACAGGAAGCGTTTGTTTTTAAGCAAAATATTATTCAAGTGATTCAAACTGCTCTCGTGTTCATTGTATACATGGTATCAAGCGAGAGGAGAAAAGCGAGATGACCGACGTTTTTAATAAATAACAAATGGAAAGTTTACTGAAGACCCAGTAAATGTTGGTTTCAATTGAATTACAAAGCTTAAAGTATCTCGATGGTTATTCTAGCAAATTGAAAACATCAGACAAAGTTGATCAATCGATATTTAAATTTCTAATTGTGTAGTAGGCTTCAGTAGCTGGGTTATATAAAATGCCGTTACTTAAGCGTGCAGCATCCGTGGTCCGTTATACGGGCATTCGTTATAAGTTGCAAGATAAAGGTAGGTAGTTTAGTAAGGTTTTAGGGTTAACCTAAAACCTTACTAAACTACCTTTATCCTATCATTATTCCAAATAAAATAATAAAACAGTACCTACGTCTGCTTAGTATCATAGTTAGACCTAATGTAATTTTCATTCAAGTCGATCCCAAGCAGATGAGACTGTTGGTAAGGCTGTGTACATACCCGTGGCCGCCCCGCCCCGCGAGCTCCACGTGTGAGCGCCGAGCATATTATTCTATGCAAATCACGCCGCCCTCGAACTTCTCAATTTGTCCAAACAGATTGTTTTCAGCGAAAATTCAATTGGAATCCATCTCAGCGGCGCTCTTAATGAAAGGGGCTTAATACGGTATCGGTAAACAATAGCATAAAGTATTCGCAAAAATTGCGTTCCAAGGGATGCGGGAGGGCGCGGAATCTTAATATCATCTTGGTTATTGACCCCCGGCCGCGGTGTGCGTGTGCTAGTCAGCTTGAGGAAGCGGACGATTATGTGCCATTTTGTCAATGATTTTGGTATCTCCGTGAGAAATATAAACATCTTTTAGAAGAATTGCAGTTTCCTCAACTGCAATTGTTCCATCACTGATGTCTACGCATCCTTTGACAATACATTTATTTATTTATTTATTTATTTATTTATTGTTTTACTATAATTAAAACGGTTGCACCAATTACATTAATTATAGACACCACCAGTTA
>DWNE01000851.1:0-25069 GCA_018249875.1 Cecropterus toxeus | reverse complement strand
AAAGAATTCTCAAAGGTGTGTGAAGTCTACCAATTCGCACTTGGCCAGCGTGGTGGACTATGGCCTAAAGCTCTCTCTTATTCTGTGAGAAGACTCGTGCCCAGCAGTGGGACAATAATGGGTTGACGATGATTATGTCTCTCTTACTACTTTCAGACCAGAACACTGCATGATGCTCCTGTTATTATGCAGAAAAAAATATAAAATATTTAATATAAAAAATCATAGATTTATATTTTGTTTTTACAGAGCTGGCGCGGGCGCCAACGGCATATTCTCGAGAAGACTGGACTTTTCCACCTTCAATCTGCTACCCAAGCATAAAGTCAACTCATATCAGATTAAGGTAAGTGATGCCATTTTGGTAAGTTGCACGCAGTTAGTCTAGTCGTGTGACCATATAGAGACAGCTAAAGTATTTAGATCCGATGAAGTTTTAATTTAACGAAACATGTCATGTGCAAGCTGTTTACCAAATATTTATTTTGACTGCAAATATTAAAGGAGCAATGACTGAAAATATTTGCTCAAATTTTTGTCATATTACCCGACTGCGTCAGAGGGTGATGTTTTTCGAGCGTATGTATGTTTATATGTATGTCCATTTGTTTGTGACGCGCTACAGCCCAAACGGTTTGACGGATTATGACGTATGACATATCATTAGAATCGTCTCAGTTTGCAGAGTGACATAGGCTATATAATTTAAAGAATGGCGCCTACTTAGTGGGAAAAAGGGGGAGGGACGACTTTTTTACTATCGCGACCATATGGGTATCAAATAAAAGCTAGTTATTTATTGGCTTATTTACTAAGTACTACTATTTTATGGAAAACTCATATAAAGCGTTAATTTAGATGTATCATAATGATCAAGAAAATCTTTTTAGGCAGTCGGGTTTATTGCTTTACTATTTTTAAAAATGTTGAGTGCAATATTCATCACTAGGAACTTTATAATCGACTCTTCTGATATGGTGTAACCTGAATATAGTACCTCTATTGAATGATGAGATAATGGTGACTTATTACTTATTTTGCCATATTGGAAGCCGCGTGGCGTTACGGTCATCATCCCGGTCTGACGCGCAGTGGGTGCCGGCTTCGATTCCCGGCCAGACGGAAATATGAATGATGAGTTTAGATTTCTGTTCTGTCTGTGTGTTTGTGTATTCGTGTTTGTGTGTCCATGGCACCCACGACACAGGAGACAATCCTGGGGTGGGGCTATGAGTTTAGAAAGCGTGCGTGTTTTTGGAAGACATTTCCTCCGTTGAATCAAATCGGATTTGTACCAAGAAAGTACATGTTTTAATTAATTTTAAATATTTTTTGGGAATCTTGAGTTTTTCTCGAATAGTTGAGATAGTAGGTACACAATACCTATGATTAAAACATCTCATTTCTTCCTAATGAATGTCCGCATTACCACACCTAGTGACGCAAGTACATTTAATAGTACTTTTATTTCAAAACAAGAAGTTGCTCTCTGAAAAATGTAAGGTGAACATGATTAATAGTCTCTGAATGCATACATGTTAAGTATCCATTGTCAAGTTGCATACCACGTTGACTTTTGTTCATTTATTTACACCCATCTTCCTTCTTTGTTCGGAAATAACATCTGTATGTAGATAAAATGCCTTTGTCTGAGCAACAAAGTAACTGAAATAAGCAGGTGCTATGTAGTCATTTTTGTGACCCTGAAAAATTACAAAAAATAAACTTTTAGGATTAATTGGACATAGTATGAAAAGGGAAAACTTTATTTAGCATTGCATTCCAGTAAATAACATAGCGTTCTGCCTTGTTTGGGACAGCATACTGTCTTAATATTATAAATATGAAGGTTCATGAAAACGTATAAGTATATGTTTATTACTCTTTATCGAAAAAAACGGATAGGGTTGAGTTAAACTTTAGCTATCATAACCTATCTATATGCTAGGTTATGATTTCGAGTACAATATTCGTGTACAATAGTCGAGTACAGTAATCGTGAGTTAAGGTGGTCTAAGGGTGTAAGGGTATTATCAGATATTTATTACTTTCAGATAGCTCTGATGACAACAATTCCTATCATCCCGAAAACGATTAGGAGTTACACTTTTGCAGTTAATCTGATTAGATTCGTCTCTATTCAAAATCCGTTGTCGGGTATAAAAACAAGTACCTAGAAGGTCTTATTTAGTAACAAAACACAAGTAAAATATAAAAACATTATATATATATTTTTTTAATTCCGTATATAGTAAAATCATGTAGATTGGCGATAGTGTTGTATAGTTGAACAGTTGGTTACTTTATCTCTATTTTAGCAATAGTTTCACAAGTTTCCATAGCAAAGACTAGAAGAATAAATAGAGTCCTAGTAAACACAAACATTTGATTATCGAAACTAAAGTTTTAAATTCGATGCCAAAGCCCCGTCAGCGAAGCACCCGTTGTAATTAGGCGATTCTTTCACCTAATTATTTTGAACTTTGTTTTCAACAGAACTGATTGAACAGCGAAGACCTATTTTTCATAAATATGAAGTAGTAAACGAGGAAGCAGCCCTCCTGATGGTAAGTAGTTACTGCCGCCCATGGACATTTGTAAGCAACTTCATAGGTATAGAACAATGGTTCTATAGGAAGTCTATCACAGAAGCGTTGCTACTCCCGAGGACTGAGATTGTCGCTTCATATACAAGTTATCCTTACCTTGTGTTTTACAATGAGTTTACAAACGTAACCTCATACAAACTACTTTGGAGTCAATTTGGTTACTTCGTCAATGGTCCGTAGTAAATGGCGCAGCTAAAACCCGCATGATTCTAACCGCCTCTGGGCACTTCACTCAACGCCTTTTTCGCTCGCTAACGAGGGACACTTACAGAGTCTCAACTTCAGAGACCCTCAAATCTAAGCTCTGTCGTGTGAAGTGATTGCAAGTGTATGTTAGCAAAACCTGCAAGTGTTTGTTTCATTCGATTATGCGCATACAAAATCTTGTAGGGATTTCGGTGGATGAATTCCAACGGGAATGTTACAAAGCTTTTTTCAAAAAAGTTTGCGCTTCAAGAATTTAAAGCGTTTCTGGGTTAGATTGCAGTATTCCAGGGGTTTTACCATATCTATTTCTAATTAATAACAACAGTATTAAGTGCTGCTGTGTTCGAAGAAAAATAGACTCTTATACTTATACTCACAACGCACCTGTGACCGATCTCATGTAGAATTTCGAATTTTAATCCTATCTACGGTTACTGATGTCCATAGTGACAGTCAAGTGAACTACACGTTATTGGCTATTTGTATGTAGTAAAAAAATAAACTTTTCATTTTTAAAACCAACGTATTTTTTTAACTCCAAATTAATAACTACCATCGTTGCGGTGCGCTGTTCACAATTGCTTTCAAAAACCGTCCTGTTTGTACAAACTGAAGTGGGCAGTTAGTTAGTATGACAAAATACTTTATTTCTGAAAAGCGTTGTGGAGGTGAAAATTTACCTTTGTTGGTGTAAAAACATTGGGCGGACACTTGCGATAATGCTGTCTCCAGCGACGCCTGGTTTAGTTGTACGATCTCTACCAAGTCGTAACTCCTTGGTGATTTAATAGTCCCGTCTTACAAAATTTTACTTTTTAAAGCTACTGTATATGTTGTACACACAAGAGTAAAGTATGATACATAATGCTTACAAGATTTCCTCTTGACTTTCAGGGTTTTACTTAAGTCTTTCGAAATAGCATAACGGGATAGCATTGCTTAACAATACGCGAACTCATTGCTTGTTCTACATAAATAATAATGTAATAAACATGCATACACAAAGAAGAGCTAACGACACTCGGGACTTAGAAGACAAAACATTATTCAGATGTTTGCCTGAACCAAGATCGCACCAAAGACCAACGTTAGGTGATTTAGTCACACGTTATTTAGGTATAAAAAGTTCTAGATGATAAAAACATCCGTTCACATTTATTTTTTATTATAGCTAATAAAATAAACCTACAATTATATCTTACGTCATAACGCGTAATTGACTAAGCAATGACAATCTTGAACTATTTTTAAACCTATATTTATATCAAATAAACTTGAAGTAACTCAGGAAATATCGTATTTGTGTCAGGCTTTAAATTTTAGCAACATTCAAGGTTACGATCTTCGCAAACCTGTTTAGTCGTTAATGCGACAGATGGCGTAACATGTAGGTGTAATTTTACTTGATTACGCGACATGTGGAATACAAGATTTATTATAAAGATTGATTAAATACATACGTTACATTATAATCAAATATATATACGTTTTTAGAAAACAGTCATTTATGAAACTACATGATTATAATATTTCAATAGAATTCTCTTTAAGCCGACAATATTTATCATTCTCTATTTAAACAAATGCACCTTTTAGAATTAGGTATATTTAAAAATAACTTTTACTCTTTTTTGAAATATGAATAATACCTAGTATATAGTATATTAAATATAAAAAATGTAAATTGAATCGGCACTTGTTAATATACGAAACGAAACAAAATTGGTAACGGTGGACTGATAAATAATAAGAGAAAAATACACTTAATTTTTTATCGCTACTATGTCAACTCAATAGGTTAATAAAAATGTATTAACGCACCATTGAACGTTAACTAGTACACCTGTTTAAACCTAAACCACGTTAAAACCGATCAGCGTAAGATAGGCTTGTCTAGTGCTTTGCGTAACCGTATCTCTAGTTATTTGCCAGTAAATTCTGGTTTCACCTTTCTAAAACGCTTCCTTGCCAACGGCGAACCATTTTGGGGTTCGCGATCTATCATTAGATTATATGGCTGCCGTTCCGTACGCACTTGTTTGCAGCACGATGGAATTATTTTGCAATTGTCAGTACTTATATGTTTGTTATGCACCGTCGACAGTCGGTATCTAATCGCAACAGGCCTTGAGCCCGTTGTATGTCAACCGACGGTCATTCCCCCAAGCCGGCTTCTATTTTTACCCGACGTTTGTTTGATATTTATTACTGCCCAGCGCCTGTTGCACTAAGCACTTATTTTTACTGTCACGACGATTGAATAATTGTTTTCAGACTGCGTTTGCGCCTTGCAGTTTGGGTGCTGTATGTGTTACATCTCGGATGAATTAAAAACTTTTATTAATGTCCTTGAATTACATAGGGTCGAATAGTATGATTTTGAACGGTAGTTAATTTCCAGACTGTTAGATTATTCAATCAATAAATGAAATTACATTACTGACTGTGTCTTCTTCTAAGCTCATTTGCACCATACGAAAACATAGAATGCGTGAGTGATCACGACTGAGAAGCACCTTGCTCTAACTATGGCGGCTCCATTCAAAAAATGGACACTCTAGGGAGAAATTTATTACTTTTAGGTACTCTTTATCCTAAAATATGGAGTGGTACGTAATAAAAATATTATTGTTAAAAAATACTAATAGTTATGTATGATAATACCTCATCAATGTGAACGAAACATAATTTAAACCATTTCTTACTTATCTATCGCGTAAACAACAACCAGCATTGTTTCGTGGCGGCTCGTTTCGCTCCGCGTCGCGTGACAGCACCCCGTTTGCAAATCCCGCAAAGGAAACTTAATAATTTTGCTCTCTCATATATCACCTCCATATTTTCTATAGAACTGTCTACAAAACCTTTAACATGTTGCTTAGCTCCATGTTTTAGTGTCAACTTGTAATCCGTTCTTCGTATGCTTTTAATATTCTATAAACGAACCTGAACTAGTTTTAAAACAGATATGGGTAGGCACTAAAATCATTTAATATTTAATTTATCTCACGAGAAGAAACTCGCCATTTTACTCGTAGCTGCTTGCTATTCCATTAATACGTCGCTCGCATTTTACTCAACTTTACAACTGGTTTCAAGCTAAAAGCATCTTTAAATGTATCTGGTGAGTCTAGAGTCGTTTAATAAATAGAAGCTTTATAAGTAAGTACTTGTGCTGGTACTTCAATCTAATAACCGAGGTGAAACGATACTAAGTTGTAAGCATGATTGATAACAGCGACAACCGAGGCACGTTTCGCGAGCCAGCATCATTAAATCGGCGATCACTTCTTCTATTTATGGTGGTCGATGTCTGCTGGCATATTGATCGGACCGGTTGCTTTACCTATACGCTCCTACCTAATAGAACTTATGAATTTATCATGTGAGCAATTTTCACATCGGCCGTCATGTAGCTACTAACCCAACGTAGATAGTATCTCCTCACGATCAAACATCAGACTAACGAGCTCAACGACTTCATAAAATGTCTCGAAGGATTTATTTGCGGCACGCCGAGGATGCATGCTAAACGTTGTTGTACTATTTTTGTGTTCGTTTCAGCGACTTCTGAATCTAGTGTTCTCATCTAAATTGTCTAAATGCACACCCGCAGAGGACGACGCAGTGTTTTCGATTCGGTTTGGTTTTTACCTGACTGCGTCAAAAGGAGGGTAATGTTTATCGAGCGAATGTAAATGTATGTATATATGTATGTGTGTTTGTTTGTATGTATGTCCATTTCTTTGGCACGAGCTACGGCCGAAACGGCTTGACGAATTGTGACGTATGATATATCATAAGAATCGTCTCAGTTTGCAAAGTGACCTAGTCTATACAATTTTTAAAAATGGTGCCTACAAAGGGGGAAACCAGGGGTGAGGGACGACTTTTTTATTATCGCGACAATATGGGTATCAAATGAAAGCTAGTAAATAAACCATTCTAAAGATATATATATTATAGTACATTTACTTGACTATTTTGTCGAAAACTCATTATAAAGCGTTAAATTAGATATATCATTATGAACAAAAATCGTTTTACACATACGGGTGTATTGTTTTACTATTTTAAATAATGTTACTAGTTAACTGCTTCATATTCGAGCTTCTTGAGTGTAATGTTCGCGGTGAATAGTTGGCAACGCTATCGTACAGAAAAACAAATACGTATTTAGAGGCATT
Organism: Cecropterus toxeus; assembly: GCA_018249875.1. Taxonomy (NCBI): domain Eukaryota; kingdom Metazoa; phylum Arthropoda; class Insecta; order Lepidoptera; family Hesperiidae; genus Cecropterus; species Cecropterus toxeus. Next base: position 18,066 of record DWNE01000851.1, on the reverse strand, counting down.
AAAAACATTGACCATACAACGATTTAGAACCATTAAAGTAATGTCTGCAAACATTTCTATAAAGCCAGACAACTTATTTCCGACGTCAACGATTTTTCTAGTGACTCATCTGCTTGGTAATTTTACTTTAAACTACGTTATGTGACTGATTCCAATCAGCATTCTACAAATGTCAATTCAAAGCAAGATAGGTATAGAACTCGTATGAACGCACTGCGACGAATATAAACACATCAATTGACAAAATGGCCTCTTGCATAAATAATGACTGACGCCATGTATTTTTATAATGCTCTGTATATTTAGATAAACTGGACTTAACGCAAGTAATTAGAATCCGTTATGTCAGATATATTATTTCAAAATGATGATTAGGGTACTCAAACAAATATAAAAAAAAAAATAACTAATTTAAAAACATTAATTTCTTATAGTAGGAACTAATTAAAAGCATTATATTAAGCTTCACCGACAATCCTATTTTTGTTTTCCAACGAAAGTGTTAGTGCTGCTGCTGTACTGGTATGAAGGGTGTGATAAGTAGACACACTTATCCAAGACGTTCTAACCTAGTCCTCAAAGGTAGCAATGCATGTGTGGCCAACTACAAGTAAGTTTATAATCTTATCAGGGGCTAATTATAGATGTCCATGGGCGTCAGTGGCCAATTTCAGGTTCACGATCAGGTGGCCCGCTCGTTAGCTACTATTGTATAAAAATCATGTGTAAAAAATATGGCAGGCAGAAATTACGTAAAGCCGCTATTCTTTGATTTATAACCTCGTATTTCATTCGCAAGGAAATAAATATGTACATTCGAATCGGGTCGTAGGAAGATGCGGCCGGCGCGGCGGTCACCGCGTAACTAAATCCGCGGAGCCGAAGCCGCCACCCGACACCGCGCTCAAGGCTTCCCATGTGGATTAGCTCGTGTTTTTCTTTGAAATCGCTTCGTCCGACCAGCGACCAGCCTACAATGAGATAATGGCTTTATCATTTCGACTGCAAACGCTTGTTAGCGCGGCTATTGAAGATTTTGTTGGTTCACGAATGAAACTAAATTTTATGCGGTCGTTTATTCTTCCATTTTATCGAACGTTGGAACGTTCAGCATTTTATGGTTTTGTTTTTTTGTCAAATCCTATTGATTCTTAGAGTAATTTTTAACCACGAAAATGAATAAATCCTTTTAGACTGCGCTGTCACTTCGGCTCCATATCGCTACAAATATCCACAAATGAATCTTGATTTTCTCAACGGACCGTAAATGGCAAGAAATGAGAAAGTAGCCGGCTAATAGATACAATAGGGCTGGATGTCTGATAGGTCTCGCGGTGCAACTTTCTTACACCAGAAAAAGCTGTATAGCAATAATAGTACGGACACGCTACGTCTGATACCAGTTCAGATATCGACCGTTTCGTAAGAAACCGTTCGACGTAATTACTATGTTACATACGATAGATGTGAACAAAATTCTTACTAGGCTACCGTAGTCCTTTAAATGAGAAATTACGAACATACGGCGTGCAATGAGGCAACGTTAACTACTGTATCTTGCATATTTTCTTTGCGCCGTCCAGTTTTCGACACCACTTGTAGCCATTAGGGCTATAAATGGTAAAACGTCGTGCGAACTTTGTCCAACGGCTACTTGTTCCACCATTTTGTGTGTTTGCGATCAACTTTTTATAAACTTATCGTAAGTATCCACTTGCAGAGCAGTAATACTAAAGAAGGGAACGGCTTCGAAGCAGGTTTTTGTAGCCATCATACTGTATTGAATTCAATCTTCATAAACATGAGCCTCGTTTGCGTAAAGATCTCAGAGTCGTTTCGCTAAATATTTTGCAGAAGCAATCAAATATTTTTTCTTGTCGTCGTCTGGTAGTTATACCAGTTAATTTATCTCTTAAAGTGCAGTGGATTATTAATCGGAGCATCGTGATTTATTGATCGCGCTTTTTGTGCATTTCGTGGTGCACCGGTGGTATACCAGTTATATTGTGATATAAAAGCGCGCATAACTCCACGGCATTGTGGATTGTAACGGTTGGGAGTTTGATAAGTAGTCTTGTGATTGAATTTTATTTGTACTTTCGTGTTTCGGAGAGCACGGGAATCCCTTGGTCCTGGTTATTACCATTTCATAACGTACGTTAGTTTTGTCACGTTCTTTCACGAAACAGTTTCTACGGTCCATCTACCAATTGCAGGAAAAGATTGTGCCCAGCAGTAGAAATGAAATGTAATATCTTTATTTTGTATAGGCCCACGGGGGCGCTTACAAATTGTCATTTACTGTATTTTATCTTACACTACCACCGGATTGGAAAATGACCTCAACTGAGAAGATCCGGCAAGAAACTCAGCGGGTTTGACTTTTTTTCTTTGTAATATTTTGTATTTTTTAACCATCTTGTTTATTTATTTGTGGGATGGAAAATAATTAAAGCTATAATTAAAGCACGTAAGCTATAAGACTGACATCCATCTGCATTGTTTATCTGACATGCTTCTTGAAAATATATATTTGATTTACGTCGTGAGCAATACTTCGGAATGTTTTGTACACTTTTTTCATTAGTTGCAAACAAATGTTTAGATAAGTGTGACATTACAGACAAGAGTCAGCCTACAACGTCGCCCACGCCTGCGCAGGCGCAAGCGTACCGAGATATGATACATGAATGAATCTCTGTGCTCCTTCCTTCTCCAGTGTTTTTCAACCTATTTCATTTTATCTTAGTAATATTATAATTGCAAAAGTTTATGAGAATGTATGTTTGTTACATTTAGACGCAAAAATTACTTGTCGGATCACGTTAAAATTTGGCACTCGTTTATGATCTAGAACAACATTTAGGATACTCATTATCGTAGTAAAAATTACAAGAAACAGCTAGTATTAAATAAATGTGATGTTTAGCTCAAAGAGTTTCTTTGTTAAATGTCATTAAAAATTTGTACGTCAATTCATTATTTTAATTCACACTTCGCGTGTCGGTTTAAGTGTTTTATAATTTCAAATTACAGATTTATTTAATTTTATTTGTTAACGCGATTCTCATGAACAATGTAGTTTGTAAATTTTCTATTGTGTTTAATCGTTATACAATATACTTATACAATAATTATGTTGCCCAATTTTATTATTCTTAGACAGAACTCGTGCTTGAACAATAAACTCGCGTAAGCAGAATCTCCGGTTATTGCTAACCTACTATCTCCGTTCACGTTTGAATTGGTTTATGAAATTATTATTCTAAAAACCATCATTTTGTTCGTGTAATTCATTTTTGTAAAAGGAAGTGACAAGATCTAGGGCAGTTTATGCAAACTACATTGCTACGCGGTTTCAAAATTTGAACATATTCCGTTCCAACAATAATAATCGGTTTTCCACGAAACAACGAAGTTGTACTACTACTTGTCGTGGCGACTGGTTACTAGAATAGAACTAGAGCGGTCGTTGATCTCCGCAGCCACTATTATTATCTCGATAACACCGCTAATAATGTTTGGAAAACATGTGCTTGATTTCCAGCCAAAACGGCTCGTTTATTAGTGAGCTATCGATATCGAAGACGTAGACGTAAATGGCAGTGAATAAGTTACGTAATGGTAGGTCGGCGACAAGTCGTAAGATCGAGTCGTGTCGTATCGTGGGCACCGCGTTAACCCTGAAGTCGGGCGTGGGGTCGACGCACGCGCACGTCCCACTTAAAGTGCACGTCGCTGCAGCTCGACGCAACGCTTGCAAATCTCTAGCGCATAGAATCGTAAATACGACTAATGCCGCCATGTTCGCTGATTTGTTACGTATCGTATTGTACCGATTGTAGACTATACTTACTATACATTTTAAAATATATTCTATGCAGATGCAATAAACAAAAATAAGTAGTAATTTAAATTATAAGTAAGTACTTATTACTGGAATTCAAGGACTAGGGGATTATTATTTGACATCGCTGCTAAAACAATTTTTGCTTTTAACAGAGTGCTTTTTACAGAGTAAACGCTGTATTTTAATTTAAAGGGTGTGGTTAGACAGATATTTAAACGAGACAGTCCACAGTCCTCAGTAATTTGTCCATACGCGCCATACTCTCGATTGCTTTGCCTAGTTAACTAATCATGAATTTCCAAAAATAGAGCTAGAACCTTATAACTAGAATTCATACATCACTTTTTTTAAACTGCCTTAGACGGTAGATTTTTAAATGGATGTAAGTGTGTTTTTTGGCATGCGCTGTAGCATAAACGGCTTGGATTCGTCTTAATGCTGTATTTTAATTGACATGAACTCACTCCAAGACATTTGCTATTTACTAAACTATTCAGTATATGATAGTCGTGTATCTTCTTATTTCTTTTGTAGTGTGTAACGACCCGTGTGGCGGAGCGGTCACCATACCGGTCTAACGCGCAGTGGGTTCCGGGTTTGATCCCCGGCCAGAGAGACATCTGAATGATGAGTTTCGACTCTGTTCTGGGTCTAATTGTTTTGTATTCGTCTTTGTTTGTGTGTGAAAATCCTAGTATGGGGCTAAATTGTAAAAAGCGTCTAGAAGCGTCTTTTTTTGTTCTATTTTACATTTCTTTAAATTATCTGCTAAACTAAAGTAATTCATATGAATACTGGCATGGACCGCATTATGCTAAAACATCTAAGGACAATGTATGTTTATCTCAGTTCCCATTTACGGCGCGACTCGAGTGTTCTAATAGCACTCACTATTAGTGATTCAGATAATCATGTTCTAATTGCTAGGTGTGGTCTGTACACATTATTGCTTTAACAAATTATTAGAACCAGTCGAGATAGTAGTTGCGTGATTACTCTAAAGCATTCACGCACGTTCTTCTATAAGTACACTTGTTCACTGTTCGAATAATACATTATTACTCATTATAGGTAATTTTCGAGGGGCCGACTACACTGCACTGAAACGATTTAATACAATAATTAATAGATGAATGGATATTTATTCATTACTCCATTTTGCGGTTACGTTTGTATGTTGTAATTTTCATAGCGGTTTTCCTAAAGGCATGTTGGATATTATAATATTTATGTTGGATATTTTTGTCATAAGGGACCATCTGTAAATTACGTCACGAATTTCATGATTTTTTTATCCCTCCCCGCGTCCTTGTCACAGATGGTCATATTTGTGAGACCCCTCCCCTTGCTAGTGTAATGTGCTATATTATGCAATGTTAGTCAAAGAAATTTTAAAATTAAAACAGCATTCCGAAATTATATTTATTTACATATAAATTATGAGGGTGTATTATAGTTGCCTACAAGTGAATTAGGAATGTACCTACTTAAAACTAGTGAGTAATAGATAGCTGGTAATGTAATGACGATGGCCTAAAAAGGATATTGTTTACTAGAGGAAAATAAAACTAAATTATCAGCGCCTACGTGACCTACCTACACGTCGCCTGAGTTATGATAGTACGCGGTTAAATGACACTGCAACCGCGGAATATATTAACAAACTACACTCCAGTCAGAGTCACCGATGAGACAATGACAATTGAACACGATTATTAACATACTTTAGAATCTGTTTAAATACCCAACTAACTGGTTATTGTTACTCAACGGCTAATTAACTGTAGTCTATTATAACTGAGACGTAATATACAAATTTGCATTCATTAGACGAACGATAGAAGGAATAGCAAAATTGTATTTGATTTTAGATAGCGCGGATTTGTAGCGGATTTTTAGATAGACGCGGGAATTGAGACGATTGCGGGCGGGCCATTAGCCGTATTGTTATTGCCAGTATTCCAGTAATGAACCGCTCGTTTTCGTCCTTTAATATCACCGCTTTCCTCCCTTTACTCACTCTAATAGCGCGCCGGCTTCATTTCACAGCATCCCATCGCTCTTCGGTTTGCACTCTTAATTAATCCCCTCGTTCCGTAAATGTATAATACTTATTCCTAAAAGGCTAGACTTCCAAATTGGGAATTCAATCTCGAATATTTCTAGTCCCCGGGCGTTAAGTATGCATACTGATAAGCAATAAAGCGCTGAAGTATTGGCATTTCCAACGTCTTTAGTTTGCGTGGAGAATGCACCACAATTGTTTTTCCAATGCGAACTTCTTCCCTGATATTTTCTAGCTATTTCTAAGCTACGACTAACTTACTCTGCTCTGAGAAGGGCGATTTACATGGAAACTTAGTGAAATATTCACATCAGCTGCCGATTGTCACGTTTTATTGGGATATTCAAACTTTCTCCGACGGGGATTGTGCATCATATTTGAATAATGAGACGCCCGACTATGTAGCTTCATCACAGCTCACAATCCTTAATAATGGTTATTCATTTCGTAAGTCAAGTGGGGCGTGACATTTGTTGTCTGCTACAAGATTTAAATACACACGCACGCGATCGTGACGCAAACGAAAATATTTTCACACTTTCGCCCACGAATTGTGAAGCGCGGGTAAGGTGAAGTTCAAGACTATTAATAAAGCGAGGCGAGTCCTTACGTGACGCCTATTGATCGTCTAGCACGCACCCGGGGCGTATTACGGTAGGTTAGTATGCCCGTGGATACCGCCGTTCGTAGCTCCCGGAACGGGGCGAAAGCAGCCGAAATTTTACATCCCCGGCCAGTATTGATCGGACTTGACATTGAAATCGTAATAGACGCAAACAGCTGCGATGAGGGTGCGTGCCCGGCCCTCCGCACGCAATCCCTCTTCGCCCGCGCCGAGCGCTGTCGGCCCAAAGATTTCATCCGACAACGAACAATTCGTTAAGCCGGATCGACTCATCGTATTTGATGAAAAGATCTCTCAAAATGGCTCCTCGAATCTAATTGATTCTCTACTTGATTTTAACCACCTATTAAACTCATTCATCGGCGCAAATGTAGCTGAGCGCTTGTAATGTCTTGTAATTATTCGCTGGAGTCCTAAGACGGGCAGAGCGACGTCTAAAATCTCATTTATATTCAGTGTGGTCGGAGTTTGAATGTTATCTAAAATCCGTGTTTAGGTGTCGGGCGGGATTGCTCTAATCTTGAAACTAAACACATTGTTAAGTTAGCCAAAGCTTTGTTCTCTTAACGTTCCCATATTCGTATATTCCTTTGGAACATAAATTGTTAAAATTAGATTTTGGTCCATCTATTGTTTTATGCAAAGTGGTTAATTTTGGATGGATGAGCTTGAATTTAGAACCTCGCTCTTTCGTTTGTAGCAGATAAATAGTATTATTTTACTAAAGTGGTTAATTTGGTACTGATTTCAACAAACATGAAGGAATGGACGTACGTTCGCCATGAAAATAGTTTTTCTTATCATTCCAGTAGGTACTTCGATACATTTCCTGCTTCTGTGACAAGTTCCACCACTCGTTCGTTTCCTGTACCTACATGTTTCTTGCCTTTTACTGCAATTATACGACTGCTTTCTTTATATTGCGTTTACGATAACTTTTTGCAGCTGATAACACGCAATAAGCTTAGATAATATTTTTTATGTTACTCGAAACTGCATTTTACCCGTATCTTATTATTTGGGACATTTTATCGGAGTAGAACGTTTATAAACGTTATCACATACTTGCACTCGATGTTATCATTTTTGTTGATTTGGTCAACGTGCTTATATAACATGTGTTTTACAGCACTCTTCATGAAGTCACATGTCATTTCAAGGATAGTATTACTGCAGTTACGGTTTTTAAAGTAACGTAATTTTTAAGCGAATTATAAAATTATCTCTTGCCAATTTTAACAATTTTGTCAGCCGATTAAACAAGGAATTTAATATAGGAGTTGAATGCCATAAAATCAATAATCAATGTTTCAATTGGACACAAATATTAAACAAGCAACAAAACTACCACAGACTATTTAACGAGCTGATAAAATAATGGAAAACTAATGTATATAAATCACCGGAACCTAATTAAACCGTCAACAACAGGAATAGACAAGCAAGTTAGCAACTTGCAAATAGAATCAGTATCACAACTAATAAGATAAACGGTGATTGAAGTGGAGAAACCGTAACGGTTATTTTTATAAAAGAAAATTAAAAATTCAATCCAGCGCCAACCTGAGGTGAGACCGAAGCCGATAAATGGACGGAAGGCTGCCGGCAGACCGATATATTTTTGCTGAATACTGATCAAAATTATTCCATTACCCCGTCGGAAAAATTCATAAATAAAAAATGCGAGGTACATTCTTCGATGCATTTCTATGGAATCACGATTCCAAGTTAAATAAGTGATCACCGGTCGTCGCCGACGTGAGCCGAACTCGAAATCGCTCGCCACCTGGGGCTTTGCAATCAGTACTCTGAATCTTGTATAGATAAGTGTCCTTACCATCAATTGACAGCATATGATTTAAAAAAAAAAACGAATTTTAAAAGATAACATATTAGATAAGAGAACTCTCGTACGCTTAAAAACCCATAACATGAACTATAAAAATGCCAAAAAACCGTAATACAAAGTCGGTAAATGAAGGTTTTACGAGCGCGTCCGACGAAAGAATCATTAGCAAGACTGAATTAATTAATAAACGTTCGCGGATGAGTAATGGTAATGGCCGTTGAATTATGATTGAAACAATTGGGCAGTTATTTTAAAATGCGAAGGCAAAGGTCGATAGATTGGCTGAGGCGCAGCGGGCGGCGGGCAAGCTCGCTAATCGATCGCTGTCTGTGTGCACACCGTTTGCTAGCTGCTGCACTCCTGCCCTCGCCCTATCATCCGTCTCGTTTACAACCATACGATCCCCGATAAACCCATCCCTCTCCCTTCGTTATTCATCGTCCCTAACCACCCGGTAGTCTCGCCTCCCGGTGTCCTCCCGTATTTAGACACTGCACTATCTAATTTATGTTTTAAATTGTGCGCTTTTAAAGTCCTCCAGTACGGGACGGTAACGACTATATCTAGGGTTATCGTTATGAGCTTGTAGAGTACCTAAGTACCTAATGGGCTATATCATTATAAATTTGTCTGGCTTCCACCCGCTAGTTTGTTATGAGTTTGGACAGTGCCTATTATGAATGAACATTTTAGGTACTTTCAATTTTATTTTGGTAGCTCTTCTATAATTATAATACAATGGCCATTGCTGGCTGTACAAGTTTTTGTAATTACAATGGACCTGGTCACTACTCTGTTCCCCTGTTTTTTTTTTGTATTTTTATGGGCTCTTAAATTTTGAGTTGAGTATTAAACTTTATGATATCCATAACCGACACTAAAGATGTACCTAGGTGCACGAAAACCCCATTAAAATTTGCCTCTAGTGGTTACCCATGCAAAAAACACCCTCGTTCGGACTTTACCGAGACAATTTGCGTACGGTACGCTGGCGCCACTCCGATATGATAACAACCGGTAACAAAGTGAAGACTATCTATTTTATTCACTATAATTTAAATGTTATATGGAAATGGAATACAGAAAATATTGCTGCACCAATGAACATACGAATCAGTCGAATCGCGTTTCTATTTTAACATTTTTAACGATCGTGATTGCACTAATCACTCGGTATCTCTAATTACCAAAAAAGTATTAATTACAAATCAATGAGCTCTAAGATAAAATTTTGAAAGGTGTGCTAATACACATCTACTTTCAATTGTTGCAAGGCCTTGGCACAGCGTAACCAGCTTAGGAATAGCACGGTGGCATTTGGTGTCGGTACGTGCGCCGGCGCAGCGCAAGGCTTACATAACACACCTGCCATATCGGGCCAGCACCGCACCTCGCTCACTCGCCCATTCTATGAATTACTTATAGGTCATAGACCTTATCCATTATTTAATTCAACCAGACACTCGATACGGTATCATTCGAAAGGATTTTTCTTCAAACGACCACATTAAAACAGCAATAACGTTAAGGAATATGTTCGCATTTGTTGCACTGTCCAAAGTCGGGAAAATATTGCTTCAATGTTGACGTTCGAAATGAGTAATAATGAAAGATAATTTGTCTACTTGTTTGAGCATCGACGTCTCCTTGAACCAACGTGGAATCGGAGAGGATATTTTGCCTAAAGATAGGCACATGTTACTATGAGTGCACCTTGTAGAATTTTTATTACAAACAGGCCTTATCTCGTGGCTCACGCCATAAAATAAGATATGGCTTGTAAAGATCGCGCAATGTATGTTATGCTAGTTATGTGTAAAATTTAGAACTCACGTGTGACATCTTTGACTTCCCTCGTCTTTTTGCGAAAAAACACCCTAAAGGAACTTGCTAAGCTTCTTACGTTTTCCGCGTTTTTGTCTCCTTTAAATCCTTTAACGTCCCTGAGGAGTGTAGCCGGGAATAAAAAGAACGCTGCCTACTTAAACACCGTAAGCACTCTCTTTAGCGCCTGTGCTAACAACGCCTGATGAAATTTTAAACACGCTTTATCTTGTTATCTAAATTACTTTATAGCAGAATTTAGCACATTGAGATCATTTGATTGCATCCTTTTGATTGATTAAGGTTGTAACATTTTGTTTGTAGATACCTTGTGCCACCGATTTTGTGTCGTTTCTGTTAACTGTCTCAAGTGGTGGCATTGCCATATCATTTTCTACGGTTCTACATATTACAATAATGTTACCTGAGAGGATCTGTGCTATACTAAACGAATCATGCCAACTTGCGAGGATTTCCATCCTATTTTAGGGTTGATCATAAATTACGATTTTGGGATCGAGAATTACTGAAAATTCATGGTTTTTTGCTCCTTCCATCGAATAACCTACTTTTTATTCGCTACACATACCATACATATGAGCAGTGGAAGGAAAACAAAACCGAGTAACGCTGCTTACGCACGACCAGACGTTTTCGTAATGGAACGATTTGAGAATATCAGATTACGAGTAACAATGTAAGTTGTTTGGCTCCTAGTGCCTCGGGACGATAAATCGCGGGTCGGTGCCAGTTAATACTCGGGATTAGGAGCGTCGAGCAGTAAACGGAGGTATACATCATCCGACACACGGCCCGATCCGGCGATATTGCGCACTTAAAGTAATCCCCTTTTGTTAACTGCTACACTATTTTATCAGACACTAAACTGGCTTGATACGGCGACAGATTTTATTGAAGCTGTAAGATTGCTCGTGATATGTTGACGTGAATATTCTGTCTCTTATAAGGCGTGCCAACATTTCTGTCCGGTTTGATAACTATCAATCTTGAAGTAGAAAATCACTCAGGTACATGTATTTCTTCATGTACCATATTTATCAGTGTTTTTAATATAAATCTCAAAAGGCGTCAAATGGTAGGTGAATGTGGTGTAGCGACGAGTCGAATAATTCTGGAAACCGTGAATCAACTGATATTTCTGGGTTTTTTGAAGGGTTAAGTGCATATTTGAACCGAAACTTATTGCGTGTCGTAAAGAAAAAAAAAGATGGCGGAAACGACTTTTGAACAAAAACAGTTACGCTGAAGCATAACGTTACAATTTTAATGTTCAATATTATTGACTAAATAATGTATCATTTAATATTTAAGTCAGCTGGCGTCCACACCCGTCAACCGATCGCTAAACTGCCTCAAATAGGTGTGGCGGTAATACCTCCCCTGTCCAACCGTACTAGTTCTACCGCCTTTCAAATTTAAGTAAAGAGCAAATACCTTTCAGAACCTCAAGAAAGCTCATTTGTGACTGTTGTGGCTAATAAAATGAACACAAAATAATCACTTCCATAAATAGAGTCTGAAGTATAAACTATAATAACGGTAGCAACATTATTGTTGCGCCTAACTAATCACACGGGTTTCATGACATACTATGAATCCGTAATCCAGCAAACGTGTCTACTTTACATACTACATTTGTAATGGATTGTTAAATCCATTTGCAAACATTGTTATTGTGTATGCTATAAACGGTCTGCTTGGATATAAAGTTATAGTAGATAGTAAGATAATCGTAGAACCTAGCCTTATTAGATGTAACGGTGATGCGTAAAACATCTTTAGATTTGTTAATTAACTCAAGAAATAATTCCTATACAAGTGTGTATACTTGTAAAACACGTTGAAAGAAATTCTTACATATAACTCTGAGTAGAAAAATAAATTTATATGGTTAGGTAAAGTAAAAAACACGTTGCTACTCATTGGAGCAAAATATACCTATTTAAAACATTTGTTAAATAAAGAACGAGAATTAATAAATATACTTATCCAAATTCAGATAGACTTAGTTTTCAGTTCCATTAGAAGCATCTTTAAAAGAGAAAGATTTTCTTCTAATAACTGAATACAAAAAAGGGTATGAGGCGACAAAATGTCTAAAAATTTCGTCTCAGTTTCCCGAAGAACCCCTCTACAAGTGGTTGTGGAGTCAAAAGCCCATCGTCACCTATTGTTTGTTCGCGGCAACACTTAAATGAATAGCCATTGAAGTTTTTATCTACATACACGCATTGGAGTGCTTCTAGCGATAGCGATATGTTACATAACATTCCATTTTATTAAAGTACAACGACCGATAGAATATACGTCTGGCGTTTCCCTAGATAGTTGTTGTCCGGTAATACAATTATGAGACACTTACAGTTATTCGAACGTACATATGTATGAATTATAAGAAAAGAATTACCAAATGCGAGTTGAACTCGCTCCAATAAGGGTTCCGTAGCCTATTTTCAACATTTTTAATATTTGTCATTTTAGCAACTATAGAAGTAGATGCTTTGTGAAAAGTAGGATTTCTACCTACCATAGTTCAATAGATAAACCGAAAAACGCGTCAAATACTGGTTTCCGATATGGCGTTTTCCTCAATTGTTAACGCTAATTTTAGTATTTATTATTAAAGCAGCCCTAGTAGCAGTAGTAGTTACTCTAAAAATTTGTAATGGTGATAGGGGTAATAGGGTTCTGTTTTTACTTTTTAATACGGAATCCTAGAAACACGTTTATCTACAAAATAACACTATACACATTTTCTTAAAATCCTCTCTAAAATAAATACATTTCTGCCAAAACGACCTAACCCACACATTACTGGAAAAACGTACTGCGAACCGCAGTTGGCTTTCTATGATGACTTCATTGAATTCCGAACAAAACAATCTACTGTAGGTACACCTAATGCTATGTTACCATACGTATTCGTCACTCTACTATCATGAATGCCTATAGTGTGTTTCACCACATTGCGCCATTACAGGCTCTTAACTACGCACATCTTCATACTTAGGTACTTCAATTCAACGTGCAGGAGTAAAGTGGGATAATTATCAAATTCTTTGCGTCTCAATTTACGTTACGTTTTGGTAAACGGTGTTCTTTCTCAGTTTCTCAGTTACATGTATATAACTAATAGTCCAGATGTTACCCTATTGCAGATTCGTAGAGGTTTCACCTATACTAATTTCTAGGCGTTAAGATTCTTTCGAGTTTAAATGATGATAAAATTCGACGTTTAAAACGAAAAAACTTGATTTGATGCAGGCTTACAGAGGTACTTACAAACTGTTAGTTACAATATTTTTTCTTATATTGTCACTCCTTTAAAAATTCAAAGTCTAAATGGAATTAAAGGAGCCTGGGAATCAAACCCGGGTATTCAGGCCGAAATTCAAAGCGCTACCAATTACTTAGACTACTTATTCGTTTGCAATGATTTTATTAGCTATAAACACATTGTGACCGTTTCTGTATTAAGGCCGCCGGATATGTCGGAGATAAGTGGAACACATTTGAATTATAAGATTAACGAGGTTTCAGTTTCTCGCCGCGGTGCGTATAAATTAATTCGTAATAACATAATGTTAATTAAATAGTAAAGTTGGAAGTTGTTTCAGCTTTATCTCTAATTCCCAGAACTTTGTATATTAACAATGTCGATATTTTTTAATTAAGGGCAAACATCCGCGCTTGTGTACTCCCGAGTATGATGTTTCAGTTTTTACGCTAAAACTTTTGAAGGCCGGCCTATCCGCAAAATTACTTAATACTTTAAATACGAAAGTTAGTGATGATGTAGGTATGTGTATTTGTTATTGTTTCACTCATAAAATGTTGGTCTGATTGAGCTGGTAATTTGGCACACTGATTTATGGCCAAGGTTAACACACAGGACACTCGTCATTGTGATAAACGGGACTGAGGCGATCAAAGCTGCGGGTATAAGCTAGTTTTTCATATTGAGATAACATTGAGTAGACAGTAGAGACTATTGTAGAGGAGCCAAAATTAGTTCAATATTTTTTTTAGAATTAGTCTGTAAAGACGTGCAGGGACAACACAACGGGATTATATTTGATAACGTCCAAAAATAAGTTTTAATAAAGCATTAATTTAAAATCACACAAATATACATAAGTTTTATTAAATTATGTAGTTAAATAAACCATGTACATATCAACTTTTTTAATGTAATTTGTTATCATTATTTTTTTATTTATTTTTTTCATGTAAGTATATACCAAAGGAAAATTTACACCCGGACACTGATCTTACATATATTTTCATCAACGTTGTACCATCGATAAAATAGCAATCAAAGCAATTGTTTACTATTCGATTGTGTAGCTAATCAGAAGTCAGAATACGTGTAATGTTAAGTAAGGGCCGATGTTTATAGTGGTGCGGTCGCCTTGACGCGGCCGTTATCCTCTGACCGCGATACGAGACTTATCGCTCGGTACCTTTGCTCAGGTACAGATACGCACAAAAGTATCAAATACCTTTAGGAGTTTATTGTGTTGTACCTCACGTCTTAAATAAGACGGTGAGACTGAATACAGGAGTAATGGAGTCGCTGTGTAATGTAAAAATTAAATGATACATTTAAAGTCTGGTAATAAAATATTTTAATTTTAAAGATACGTTGAGTCATTGAAATTAATTTGGGTTCTAAATTTAACTCTGACCCTTTTTTAAATTGACACAATACAGTAAAATGATGGTCTCGTCTACATATTTTTAAATCTATACCAATATTATTTTATAAATAATATTGTTTTATATTTTGACACATAGAAGATGGTAGAACTCTTGGTGGACTTGGTACAACTGTAGATGCACCATCATATATCATTTTGGTTCGGAATAGCAATAGTAATTCCTGTCCATCCCTG
The DNA here is from genome assembly GCA_018249875.1 of Cecropterus toxeus. NCBI lineage: Eukaryota > Metazoa > Arthropoda > Insecta > Lepidoptera > Hesperiidae > Cecropterus > Cecropterus toxeus. Next base: position 2,937 of record DWNE01000851.1, on the reverse strand, counting down.
TCTAATAGTCATGTCAAAAACTGTCCCGATTAGATGGTTCTAGTAAACTAGACATGAAATCTTCTATCCAATATAGCTAGGAGAACGGCGGTCCGCATAACTGTTTGCAACTTCTCAAAGAAAAAATGCAACTAGTCACGAACGTAACTGCATTAATAATATATTTTAATTAAAACAAGTAATAGGACATGCGTCGTGCTATGAAGTATCTAAATCTGTTTATAGTTGAACTACGCTCGCCTTGACGAGGCCATTATCCTTTGACCGCGATACGGAGCTTATCGCTAGTACCTTTACCTATGGTACAGATACGCATATATTAATGTTATTTTAACATTTATAATTTATTTTAAAGGCTTGTTTGATATGTGCCTTAAGATTGAGTACGAGTGTTACACCTGAAATTATTGGAATTATATTTAGAACTTGCTAATAAAACGTAGGTTAAATATATAAAATTAAAGGTTTATTGGAGTTATTTTATATGAGACTGGCAGAATTTTTTTTTTGCTTATACTGTAACCAAATTGGAAAAAGACTTCTTATGAAAACATCCGGCAAGAAACTTGGTAAGGCAGATTAAATTGAATGTAGTTTAGATAAAATAGTCTGATAATACAATAATCGGAATATTCTCCATGATCACTGCAGCCCACGGATATACAGACTAACCTAACCAGATTACTACTTGAATTTCACGCCTGATTCGTTTTCAATGTTCCAGGGATATGTATTCCCATGGGTACATGGATAACAGACAATGTAATAATAACTGATAGCTGTATACAGAAAATGTATACAGGTATTATTTATTTTTATCTGTACTTATGGTGAAGGTATGTTACTTAAAATTTGAAGCTAAAACATTACGAAAGCAAGAGAAGATACAATTTGTATCAAAAACCTTTTTACTTGTCAGTCTCATAAATATTTTTATCGTTATAAATTGAGTTTTCATTTTTACATGTTACAAGCTTGTTTACGCTGTCTCCACCGCAATAAATCAATCAAGGTGATATGAGCTCGGCTGATTATGACCGCAATGTTGTTTTACTACGTAACGCGGTTCTGGTAATTTTATTTAGATCGAAGCACACGTTTTTTTTATGAAGGATATTATAACAAAACGTATAAATTCAATAAGACATCCATCAGCGTCTTGAGGTCCTCTGCTGGGCTTATGGCCAGCGAGTTTATTGCCTATAGTCACCGCCTGGCATGCGTGTTAGTTAGTCATTGCCACCAATTTCCTAAATTTGGTACAATAGTCGCTAGTGATATTCAAGACCGACACCCTTTTTATGTCCTCGAGGGGGAAACCTTAAAAAAGTCCATCTGACAACATTGGAGCGGCGTTGTGAGGGATCTCCAAAGGAACGCGATCGGAGTCTTCTGAGTGCGTTGCCCCATCGGGCTCCACCCTGGTGAGCGACTGGGCCCACCGCATCATCTCGCCAAGATCGTACTATACCATAATAAGATAGTAAAGAAAAGATCTTACTACTTTTTGATACGTCATTCACGGAAAATTATTCGTAAATGTCCAAATAAAATATTCTTAATAGTTCTGTGTCTGACTGTACCTGTACATGTTTACTTATGTTTATGTGCATTCAATAGTCAAGAATTCAAGATAAAACGGAGTTTAAACGTTCTACACATTCCGTTTAATTTTAAAATCACTTATTTTTATACTTACAATCTGGTGTGTTTTATAATAATCTTACTCAAATATACTTACGTGTGAATAGTCAGTATATCTTAATTGTTATTTTAAATTACATTTGACGATTGGGTTCCACTCTGCCTGTTCGTTTGGAATCAGATTTTAGTCAATAAGCGTTGGTGACTTCTCTGGTGTTGCAAATGTCCATAGGCGACGGTGACTACTTTCCATCGGGTAGCCTGTATGCCTTATCGTTAGGTTTAAGTATAAAAAGGCCTCCTGTTTCATATAGCCTACCTGTTCCACTACCTGCGCCATCTTACATTGCGTTAGCTAATTATTAATTTAGCATCGGCATTAGTTTATATCGGGGATAGGCGCAACGACCGGATAAGTGCAAAGTATAAATACGTAAATTGGTAAGTCTTCTATCATGTATAATGAGAAAAAACTATAGTTCTGATTTTAAAAGTAATTGGTCTTGGGGCCTAAGGACATCACTTCATTTTGGAAAAAAGGATATCTTGTCAAAATAGTTTGAGAATCCCTAGTTAATATAATAATGCAAATTTAGTTTATTAATTTGTGTCCTTTTTTTGTCTTCAAAGTATATAAAAAAATATTTCCCGTTTAAACATTTAAGATTACCGTAGTGCCTATACGTCATACACCCACTTCCACGTACTTGCTTATCGGTATCAATAAGGAACGAATAAGGAAAGGCTTGCATAATTCATTGTATTGTTTATTATTTAATATAACTGTAATATTTACAATCATAAATGGCGATAGTATTTTCTACTAATCGCTTATCTTTGAGTGTAACTTGAGATTATTTACTTCTCATCTATACATAGCAGGTGTATATAATCTTAAAACTGTTACTATAAGCACTTATATCTTATTGAAGTAGTAAAAATATGAAGTAGGAACAAAATTTTTATTGTCACACAGTTTTTACCTTTTAATATAAGATTGAAGCAGCAAGCAATTATAAGATTCATATAGAGCGGAAGTTCTATCTAAAGTTATCAAACCAATTACCAAATTTCATAAAAGAATGTAAAACTCTAACTAGGTATAAAAATGAGCATCTTTCTACACTCATAGCCCCACACTAGGATTTTTTCCTGTGTGGTGGGTGCCACGGACACACAAACACCCAGACCCAGAACAGAAATCGAAACTCATTATTTATATTTCTGTCTGGCCGGGAATCGAACCCGGGACCCACTACGCGTCAGACCGGTATGGTGACCGCTCCGCCACGC
>DWNE01000850.1:0-25078 GCA_018249875.1 Cecropterus toxeus | reverse complement strand
ATCCCTTAGTCGGCTCTTACGACATCCACGGGAAGAGAGGGAGTGGTGCTATTCAAGACCGGCACCACACGGCACAATTATCATTTAGTTTACTAATAAATTCTGACATCTTTAAAATAACAACCAACCAAGCTAAAAGTACTGTAGTGTTTTGCCAAATTCTTTCTCACAACGCACTTCATAATGTTACAGCATGTTTACGCCCTACCAAAAGTTCGTTATCCTTCAACATAAAGTTACAAAATCTTTATGTTAAATAGAAATTAATTTGGTATATGATCTTCCTTACAACTTAAGATATGCTAATGTTATGGAACCGAATCCCCACAGAGTATCTCTAATTTCACGCTCACACCATTGATCAAACATGTCCATTCACGCCTGAATAATATCTCTATCCCCCAATAAAAGCTATCTCTGTGTCTCAGGCTAAAGACCATTTACCTAATCCCAGCAGTACACTGTTCCAATAATATTGTATTGCATTAATTCGAGGAATGTATTCCAATGCGTGCGTGCCGTTTGGAGGGTTGTAGCCTACTGATTTGGATAAACCCTTAAGCAATAAACCGAAACTATCTTCGGAATCTAAATCTGTTTCTAGTTTGCAGTTGAATCTTGCTTTGTATTACAAACGGCTGGAGATTATCCATTCTTCTCTCAAATGGTAATGAATATTTAAGAATTTCTATTGGCATGTTCAAATATTTTGTAATAGCTCTTGTCGTATCTGTCTTTAGTAAGTCTCTCAGCTGGCATTGAATCGTTAATACCGCATAATTACCACTTACTTTATAGATTAAAAAAAAACATAAATAAAATTATAGATCTTATATTTTTTGTAGAGATAAAAATACAGAAATGCCTAAAGATTAAGATTTTTAAAGATATCATCTTTAGTCCAGTTCAGCTTAAAATCCGACTCGATTAAAAGTTGACTACAGATTTTTATCATTAAACCCCCAAAAAATCACTTCGCTGTTAAAATTGAAACGTGTTTATATGTACGTAACGTAAATATCTATTATATTAGTTGATTCGCAATGTTATAGTCTACAGTAATCTATTTTATTATAGTCTGAGTGTCTGTTTTCATCAATTTCATAAGCCAACTATTGGAAGATGGTAGGACTGTTTATAGTTCAGAGAAGAGATCACTGTCACATCTAGTTCTGCCTAATAGCAATAGCGCTGCTGTATTCTAGGGTTGGGTAAGGAGATATTATTATCCGAGGCGTTCTAACTTAATTCTCAGGCATAGCAACGCACCTGTTACTAACTTTAGGTAGGTCTCCAATTCTACTTAACTTTGAATACAAATGTTAATGGTTTTCAGTAATCACTTTCCATCCATTGGACTGTTTGTTCGTTTTTGAATTCTTTGATATAAAAGTCTACGTTTCTCGCCCATTTGGAATAATAAAAACATAAAAAATGGCACAGTTTTGTCGCGCACATCATTTTCTAAACTGTAACGTTCAGCCGAAATTGATTGCCCCACCACACATCAGTTACGCGTCAACTTGACAGACCCCCCGAAAAAGCCATCCGTCACGTTTTGTAATTCAAAACCGAGGCGATCACATGCCGAGATTCCTGAACGATCCTCAATATTTCATTCGCACGGGTTAAGCGCGATCATGGGAATATTTAGCGGAATTATTGCATGCTACTTCAGGCACCTCTAGAATGTTAGACCTTAATTCTTGTTTTTTGTTTCTTTGTTTTTTACATTTTAGAATCACACGTTACAATTTTCCAATTTATGAAGCGTATTTATGAGAGTAGTCCGCGAAATTTTCAAGTGATAATTGAAGAAATTTCGGAATATTTAACGAAATTATTGCATGCTAATTGATGTAAGCTCTAGAGTGGTAGATCTTAATTTTTTTTTGTTTCTGTATTATGTTACATATTAGAATTACGCGTTAAAATTTCTGAACAATCTCCCAATTCACAAAGCGTGTTTATGAGAATATTCCGAGAAATTATCGAGTTATATCTGAGGAGTAAAATACCCTTCGGATACAGATTTCTTCGAAGTGTGTTTTTCTACACATATTATATTCCACTATGTCTAACGATTACACGCTGAGATTTGTGAACAATCTACTATATTTCATTCGCAAATGGGTTAGGCCCGATTTAGGAATTTTTTTTTGCGACATTATCGTATTATTTTTGATTCATTGTAGTGATTTTTGGATCTGAAATACATTCCGAGTTTAAGTCTGTTCCTGTTCTGTTTTCGTTCTAGGGTTAAATTTCTATATTCCAGCTGAAAGGATAAAGTTACACCTTAAATTGCTTTGTGGCCACTGAGGTGGTCGATAATCCGTTACAGTCCCCTCTCATTCAAAATCGAAACCCATGCTGCAACTTTGAAAGAGAGGGACTTAGGCCATAGTCCACTACATGATCAAAGGCGGATTGGTCAAACAACTTAGACACTATTTCTTCATAACCAAATTTTAAACGAATATTTTATCACTACACCTCAGGGTTGATTAGTCCCAAATAAGTATTAACCTTACTATACCCTTCAAATGAAAATACCGCAAAACGTAACTCAATAATACTGTATAAATAAAATGGTATCTTTATTCGAAATTAAACGAGTTTTACGAGCTAATTTACTAATTAATTTATATTTTATTCCTCGTAGCTCAATTATCATACTCAGCTAAATTTTACACATATTCCATATACTGAATTAATATAAGTAGCTATATGAATAATTTCCATACGACACAATACATTTTCTCTTCCTTAATAATCCTTAATTATAACAAATTATATTTCAAACATTTCAAAGACTCCTTTGAGACTGACAACTTAAAAGGATACGCCATGAGTTTCAGCCGAGGTTTCTCAATCAAGTGTTCATTAAGACATTTAATTACACCAGATCTCAGTCTAGATCTAGCGGATTTAATTAGTTGTTGCTGTGAATGTTCAGTGAAAGCGCTACATCTTTGCAAACCGAATTGTATGCATTTAAATCCGCCATCTTTGATTTGGGACACAATTTGGGTGTTTAATTGCTCTACCCTCGGTTTAAATAGCAACTTGGCGTGAATGTATTTGCCGTGATTTGAATATATTATTAACGGTTATGGTTCTCGTTTCAATAATACGTGTCATATGGTTAGAAATATATGGAATTGGCTTTTTGGTACATATATATATAATATTGAAGGTGTTGAAATCAGGATGATTCACGAGTTTCCGGGGTTCTGAGGGTGTGGGCGGCAAGAGTGGGAGCTTGAACCGTACAGTCAGGCGATCCCGGGAATTCTCATTTTTTTGTATTTGCAGGCACTATACTCAAAGTCCGGTAATGGACATACGTACGCGTACATATATGTATATATATACATACTTACATACATACATATTATTATGTATATACGCTTGAAAATGTTCCCTCCTGACGTTTTTTTTATAAGAATTAAGTAACAAACGAGCATGCAGCCCACATGTTGGTAAGTGGTTACTGAAAGTTACTATATTCGATCACAGATGCGTTGCTGCTCCTCCGGATTAACATGGTCGCCTCATATATAAGTGAGCCGCTAACGTTATTCTAAAAGCAGAAATAATTCTTTACTATTTTATTGCTCATACGTCAGTCAACAAAACAGTGGAATAAAATTATCAAAAGCGCAGAATCTTGTTTTGTTACTTCAATATTCGAGGTTAGCGCACCAGTTATTGCTATTTACCACAAAATAATTCCCGTCAAAAACACTGTGAGTACACTTGTTGAAGCGAAGCGAAACTTCGCCCCAATACGAAATATGATTAAGTCCCCACATTCAGGAATAACGTATTCAACTCCGAACAAACTTCGCCCTCAGAAGTATGCATTTTGTTAACGAATTCACATATTTTGCTGGAATTATTTCAATTGTTCCCTTGAAAGTTGAAGGAATGAAATTATCGTTTTAACTACCTTCGCCGGGAAAGGGTTAACGGTACGCGATAAACGCTTCGCGCTTTATTTTCTATTTTGATATTGTAAGTTAGGTAATTGTGAGCTATTTCGCATTTTTGTGTGCATTGTTGGTTTGTTTTTTGGCTGAGGAAGATATCCCGACAGGCTAGGTGATCATGCCTGGGGAGCGGCCGTGTTCCGTCAGTCACTGATCAAAACTCCGATAGCGTGATTCAGAATACGGTGACTTCAACTTTCTTGATAAGTAGCGGAAGGTCGCCACAGTTTTACTAATATAATGAATGCAAAAGTTTGTGAGGATGTATGTGTGTTTATTACTCGTTGGCGAAAAAATTTCGCTACATTGAAATTTGGCGACCAGATAGTTTCTTTTTTTTATATAAGAATGGATAAAGTTGCTTACAGATGTTCATGGACGGCAACAACTACTTACCATCAGGCGGATTGCTTGCTCCTTTGCTACTTTAATCTGATAAAAAAATAATAAATAACCTTTTTTTGTTTTCGAGGGGGAAACTTTCAAAAGATACCCGATTATGTGGGATTGTTACCGCAATAAAACCTCCCCGGTGGCAATCCTCAGCGCTGTGTGGAGGACTCCGGGATCTTCAACGGAACGCAACAGGAGTCCTCCAAGCGCAATGCCCTTTTTGGGCTCTATCCCGGTGAGCATTAGCGCTCACCGTGCTTTCAGATATTTACGACGGCATGCGCCCACAAATGCCGCCGTCCTTCACGGAGTCACTTGTCTGAACGGTTCGAGCTCCACTGTTGGCGCCGGCAATTCCGAATGCCCCCTTTTAGTCGCCTTTTATGATAGGCAGGGGATACCGAAGTCCTATTCTGATCTCGGTACTACAAGGACCAAATAACCTAGTCTTTTATAAAACAGATATTAGATTGACGATGTCCCTCAATGTCGTAGGGCTCCACTATCAAAAAAAAAAAGTATATCAAATATGCTCAGCTCAGGCTTTCGATTGCTTACGTCTCTATGACGTAATTCTCTTGATATTCCCCAAAGTAAGGACTAATATTACGTAAAGGTTCCTTACCTCTAAAAATAATATTCCATCTAAGTTTAAATGACCTCCAACCGAAGTGGCGTTAGGCTTTCACGGCGGAAAGTAGGACAAACTCATCATGTCACGCGTTGCGAAATTTTAATCTTAATGCCTTAAGTGCGCCTCAAGCCTTTTAAATGCGTTTACTGTTTAAAGACGTCATAATTATTCTGGTAAGCGTGATGTCTAGTAATAATGGTTGGTGTTTTACGGTAACGGTTACTCGTCCCCATCGCGTTTTTTGCGAAATAAAGGTGATTCAAAGCATGTAATGAAATGTATTTATTTTGCATAGGCCTACGAGGGCACTTACAAATTGTCAGTTACAATATTTTCTCACACTACCACCGGATCGGAACGCGACCTCAACTGAGAAGATCCGGCAAAAAACTCAGCGGGTTTGTCTTTTTTGTTTGTATAATATCTTTCCTTTTACTTTTTTTAAAAATAATTTATTTTTACATAGCAATAAAAGATAGCTCCAGTATCTTGCCTTAAATTTGGCTAAACATGAGGCTTGTTTGGCAAGATACGCTACTCTTTAACAATCAATTTACCATTGATATATACATCATTGCTCAGTTCCAAGCTGCTTTGTCTTCATGCTGAAGCTACTAACGGTTTAAATGCTATATTAACTGTTCTTTATTTGATTGTCTATTGAAGCACTGCACATGCTCTGATATCATGATGTAAATTTGGAGTTAAAGGAAAAACGTCGTTTTCGGGTGACAATAGCCGCAAGACAATCCAGACGATTATGAACAAATAATTGTATAAATGCATTGATTTTAACTATGCACATTAATGTATTCATGCTGGTGTACTAAAATCTGATGGCTAAAAGAATTGTAGAAAGCCTGTGTCTCTGGCCTAAGACCTATTTTTATTTACCAAACCTTCCACGCGATTGCCTGCGTTTTCAAATTTCATCTTGTTCTCCTTCAATGCATTGAAGAATATAACATTAAAAATAAATTGCACAACATTTTCGTTGAACATATTTAATAAAAACAAAATATCCATAAAGTCTATATAAAGCCAACCCATTTACATCAAATTTTCGTATTTTAATTAAAATCAAAGTTTAATTTATTACACATTTAACCAAAACCAAAAGAGCCACAACAATAGGCACCTCACGACAATGTTCGAAAATGCCACATTTCACAAAAAGGTACATGTCAACTTTCATACGAGCGGTTCTGAGTTTTAAGGAAATTATGTTGGAATTTCATTATTATGGAGACAGGTGTTAATTGAAAAAGTTTTATGAATGTGCGCGATGTTGAATTTGAGAGCTTCGAAATCGATTGTATAATAGAGATGTTATATTATTACGAGTATTTAGTCGTAGCATATTACAATTGATAGATCAGACAGTTTAGTCGAGTTGTTTGCTTAAATGATGGCATGATGATTAAAAGGATATAATCTTAGAGTACTAAAAGGAAACATAGGTATAAAGAAAGAAGTTTTAACTTTACGCAGTTCTTAAATTCCGGAGAAGAGTGTATATGCCAACCAAATGTCATATGATCTGAATTGAATTCATTGCAGTGACTAGGCACCTATAGCCTCCTAACGAAAGAACTCTTCTTCTACACGGAGTGGGTTATAAATTTGCGTGGGCATGCTACTTATTTGCTAATTCTATGTAATAAATAACAATAATTACCAAAACAACAAATTAAACGACAAATAATTGTGCCAGCGTTAGATGTAATATAAACGTAATATAAAAATAGTAATACATATTATTTTAGTAAAATAAATCATTGAAAACTACGCAACTCTATGCTACTATGGCGATATTTTCAGCTTATAGAAGGCATAAAGAAAGGAGTTTTAACTTGACGCAACTCCTATATTCTGATGAAGAGTGTGGATGCCAGATTACATGAGATCTGACCATTTCTATTTATTGGAGTGTATAGGTACTTATGGACACTAAACGATTGTTCTATATGGAGTTGGTTACGAATGAACGCGGACAGTTAAAATAAAAAAAAAATAATAAAAATGTGGCCAACATTAAGACTATAATAACAAACATCTGTTTTAATTTGAACTAATATGCAGCTTCATGTAATTTTGTGAAGCAACTTTTAACGAACTGATTAATTAGGTAAACTTTAATTAAAGACTTCACCGTGACAAGCGAGGTTGACGGGACGAGTTTCTGTTTGTCATTTTACATCATTTTATTCCGTAACTGTTGTTTGAGGAAACTTCACAACGCCAGATCTCCAAAGAGCTTTGTATTAGAATTTGGAATTGAACAATATGTAATTGACGACACGATCTGGCACGCAGTGGGTCCCGGTTTCGATCCTCGGTCAGACAGAAATGTGCATGATGACTTTAGATTTCTGTTCTAGGTCTGGGTGTTTGTGTATTTGTCTTGGTGTGTCCATGCCACCCACAATACAGGAGAAAATCTTACTGTGGGGATATAAGTGTAGAAAGCGTTCATGTTGAGGTTTTTATTTGCTACTGGTGATATACAGAAACACAAAATCCACGTTTAACGAATAATATAATATTCTGATAGTAAATAAATAAAATATTGCTTATTTCATCAAACGGAATTAACTGAATATATTTTATTTATGGTGTTTAGATACCACATAAACCAGTATAAAAAATGACTTCAAAAGTATATTATTGTTAAACTCTCTGCTTTATAGCGATATGTTTAGCATTTTGATCATAACTAACAATTACACAACAACGAATCTTATTACTGTTAAATTACTTCTAAAATGATTTTTATATACTGTTGAATGATGAAGGTAAGTGACCACTGCCGCCCATGGACACAAAAACGAATATACAAACACCCATACATACATAATTCAAATACTAACACTAGAGAATTGCGCAGCAGAGATGTGTCGTATCAACTCATACCAATTTTAAAGCAATTACTGCAAATTTCAATCTCCATCTGTCACGGAGCTGAGGCACGTGACAGCCGTGTACGTGTCACGTGCGTGATGCAATATCCGGGACCTGACGTGACATGTTATGGCTTTGGATCTGTGATAGTGAGAAATACAGGATAGCTCGAAACTGTATCCGTAGTACGAGTGTACTACGTTTCCCCAAAACAATCTTTGTTAACGAATTTAATCGTACATTGCAGAGCAAGTTTATGTTTTCGTTTTAGGCCACACCTTGCAATGTACTTTGCAATGATGGGTGAAAATGTAAATAAGGATTGTTTTGAGGAAATATTATAGACTCGAACTAAAGGCACAGCTTAGAGAAGTATTTACGGGGTATCGCCAAGCATAACTTAAGCAATTTTCGAAACAAGTATAATTATGTTTACTTCAAACACATTGTAAATTATATTAATTTTAAAACTAAAACAAAATTTTATTTTTAGAAGAAATAAAATTATGTACAGCTTACCTTATTTAAATTGGTCATTTACTTTTGGATTCTTAATAAATCTCGGTAAATCAAAAGTTATAGGTGTGGAACAATCATAAGATGTTTCAGGTGGGGTAGACAATCACAGATGCTTCGCTTCTAGTGGAAAAATACTCTGAAAAACAAACCTTATGTATTTCGAACTAGAATACGGAAGTGCTAAATTACTGTTATGTCACAAAAAATATATGAAAACAGAAATAACCAAAACTCCGCGCTTGGGAAATATTGTTAAGGAGTTCGAAGATGTGTCTACATTCCCAAGTAGGTACTCTTAATAAGTTTACAAAATTTACTATGGTTACTTAATATTGTGGTATATGAATTATCGTAAACATTGTACCATAACTGAACCAAGATCTTAACGCAAAACATCAATTTCCGTGCTCATCAAACTCCTATAACATTAATAATATTTCCCCTGTTACGAATAAATATGCCTCATTCTGTACCTTGCGAGAACAACGGGCATATTTCCTTAACGATTGAATAATTCCCTTCCGAAATTACACCGCCCTTGCCATAACTTCGGAGAACATACTTTTTGATAACTCGGAATTACTAAGCAGTAATTTAAAGGTATTTTCAATGTATAAAGATATCTTACATAAGTAAGGTATAGGAGTAGTATGAATTAAATTTATCAAGCAACTTTGAATAAAATGGAAGCGGGATAGTAATCATGGTTTAAATCTCAAACATTTCTGATTGTCCAAATTTGAATTCATTATTTAGCCATTAGTTTTTTGAACTGATAGGTGATGATGCACATAGCCTTTCTATCAATTTTCTATCCCCTAATGGGAGAGGATGTCATTATACATAGCGCCTGGTATGTTTATTAATGGTAGCATTAGGGGTTGATGTTCTATAGGAATATTAATGTTACTCTTTATTGAAAACAAGCTTTTAAACCCTATTTAACCCCCGTAGGGGTTGAATTTCTAAAAATTCTTTCTTATCGCTCACTTACACCATAAAAGAAACCTCTGTACCAAATTTCAAGGTCCTAGGGACAGTAGTTTCGGCTGTGTGTTTATATATAAGTCAGTGAGTCGGAATTGCCTTTTATATATATAGATAAAACCAAAAAAAAATACATGACAGTAAAAATATATAAAAGTATTAGTGTAAAAATAAGTAAATAAATTGTATATCATTGTGCTTTACAATTACAGATGACTGTGTTTATTTGTATAATCCACGCCTTACTACTGTTGTGGACATGAGAAGACCGGCTCTTCAATATTATTTTAACTGTCACCTTCTCATTTTAATGTATTTATATCCCGTACACGAGTACTTCATCTAGTAATCTATACCCAACAAGTTCGAGTTTCGGTAACCAGGTAAAATACGATGCTCCCAGGAGTAGGTGTTAGACAATTTAGTGTGGAATATCCGCCTTGTCTCATGAGGGTCGTCGGTTCAAAGATTTAGAGTACGGTGGGCAAGAATTGGTTAATGAATTACTTCCCTCCCGAGGACCTGTTTTAAAGGTTCTAAAAGGTTATGAGCAGAATTATGTATTTTATTATCTGCTTTCATGTTTCAGCGTAATTAATTTACCTTTATTGAAGATAGGCATGGTACAATAAATTATGTATATAAATACTACTAAATAAATACTAAAAAAATATTAATAATATAAAACACTTAAACGAGTATTTAGTCCACCTGATGGTACGTGATTAATGCCACCCACGGACATCTGCAATCAACTTTATATAAAACAATTCGGTCTAAAGTTAATAGGTACGTTGAGTACTAAAATGATTGCCCTATATAAAAGTGAGCCGACAGCCACACCCTTTCAGCGAAACACTATAACCACTTTACGCCAAAAACATGTATGGCGTCCTACCTCGTAAGTACAACAAAAGTTTGTAAACACTACAAACAGTAACTAAATTGACAAATAAACTGATCAAGATTTGAACCGAGAAACCTCTGCACTACTGCACTGCATCTGCCGTACGGTCAACTAAAACCAAATATCGCGACACAGGGCCTAAAGTTACGAATTCCGTTCCTTTGAAAATTGTCAATAGAATGTTCCCAACAAAAGCACAGTGCAAAAAATCCTTTTCAAATAGAACGTAAAGGGACCGCAGCAAAGAACATTCACCGCCAATCAATCCCAGTTGGTCTTGGCATGTTAAAAATACACTGCAGTTTTAATAACAAAGCGAATATATAAAAAAATGTAATCATAAATTTATAGATTTGCTTTTATTACAACCGTTTAAATGTAAACTCAACTGTAAATTTACCCAGATTTGAAGTCATTTTTTCTTTCTTTTATTTTATTATTCAAAATTATATTTTACCAATATCGACGAAATTTCTACGCCAATATTTGAATGTTAAAGGTATATATTTAAGAATATCTTTTTCAATACTGACAAAGTAATTTTGCTAAGGTACAATACGAAAAAAGTTAACACGAGAAATTGGCACGAAAGGTTTACTTTGTGCTTGCACCGCGATTCTGAGCGCTCCCCGAAAACGCTTTTGTTTTTCTATTTTGATTGAACGCAAAAGCAATGTGTGACCGCGACAAAGAGTATTTCCCGTCAATCAAAGGCCTGTTCGTGTCGTGCCACTTGACGCTTTGTATGTCGCGACACCACGTTACGTTGAAGTGGAATTCTTTGTAACGACCGAAGGAGCGATGGAAACAGTGTCGACAAAAGTGAGAACGAATTGAACTGAAGAAATGGCTGTTATTTGCAGACAAAACAGATATACGATAGATTTCAATATAAAGATGGAATTGTTTAAATGTATGCAAAAATTATACAGTATACAAGTCTGGTAAATGCTTCGTCTGAACGAAGCGTCACCTTTTATGGAGATTACAATACAATAAAACTGAAATTGTCGCAACAGTCGATATTTAGCAATGGATTTTTTTCTTATGATATAATGATATAATATAATGATATAAAGGTAATGCGAAGAAAAAAATTAACTTATGAGAACTATATATTTTTGTGTGAAAAGTATGCTTCGGCAACAGTTAGAATTAATGGCTCTAATCAGATAAAGTGAAGGGCTGAAGGAAGTAGCGGAACATCTAAATATATATAAATTAATATCAAAAAGTATAAAAAGTAATAAATTAAAGAAATTAAGCTCTTTCAAAAATATGTATTCCGACATTTTGTTGCGGCGGCCATTTTTGAATTACAACAATATTGATTACATATAATTGCATTGTCATCAGTACTTAATGTGTGTTCCAAATTTCAGCTAAGTCGGATACTGAGAAGTGGGTTAAATTCAGCTTCCAAGATTTGACACAAACATGCTTACATACAAACATTGCAAGTAAAACAAAAGCTTTTAATAATAATAACTTAAAGGTACGACTAGCATAGAGATCTATCTAAGCACACCCCAAACCACTGGACGGATCGGGCTGAAATTTGGCATGCAGGTAGATATTATGACGGAGGCATCCGCTAAGAAAGGGCTTTAATCAATACTGCCCCCAAGGGGATAAAATAGGGGATGAAAATTTGTATGAAACTTTGTAATTTTTTATACATCTTAACGCGAGCGAAGCCGCGGGCAAAAGTTAGGTTAGCATCCAGGTGGTACAAGATTACAACAAAGTAATTTAGTTAATTAAGTAAGATGGATAGAACAGAATGTTATATCACATAAAAACATCCAGTACAAGCTATTAAAGCTATACTTGATGAACGATCCCACAACTGCAATAAGTGGTTGTCTCGGGCAATGGGTGGGATTAATAAATTACAAGGGGCAAAATGACGTTTAATTAAAATCACAAGTAGGAGAGAGGTGATAAATAGCGCTTGATGTCACATGCAGTCATGTTTGAACAGAATGTGTTTTTAGAGCGTATTGTTACTAAATGCGTAGTGGTATTTCATCACAGACATTTTGGAAAGAAAACGGTTTTTTATTTGCATGAATTGGTTTATATAACTCGGACACAACCGTTTTTTTTAACATTATGCTGACTGAAATTGTGAAATTGAAAAAAGATTATTTTTGGACCTATAGATGGCACTGTTGTAGATATTTATGTTTTACGATACAAAAACATCCAATGGTATAAATATATATGAAGCAGGCTTAATATATTTATCAAATCAAAACATACATATTTCAAAGGAAATTTCTTGAAGTAAATATTTCGTGAGGATAATTTAATCAGTGGCAGAGGAATCATTTTTACTTAAATGGAAATTTGCTTAACAGATTAGATCAACAGAACAGGAGTGTCCCTAACAAAGCGGAAAGTGAAAGGACTAACAACGATGTTTGGCATAATTAAGAAGATCCTAAATTCGCTACAGGTCATCGTTCAGCGAGACAAACATCAACTGACTAATGAACACACAGATGAAACAGAACTTGAGCAACTGCTGAACAATCAAATGTAACGAGCCCAGTTTTCTGACTCAAAAGCGACCCGTCAACTAGATTAAAAATTCAAAAGAGAACGTTTGGTTGCTTGTTCGATAGCAAGCGAGTGAGCGGCAAATATCTTTTTTGAAAATTTATTTAATGTTGTAGCTAATAAACAATATATAATTGATTTTAAAATTGATCTATCTTAATAAGTAACAGGTACTCATGTTTTAGGATTTTTTTATTGCTCATATTTATCGATGTAGTTACATGGATGACAATAAAGTTGTTTGATAGCGAAATATTCCAATTTTACAATTGACACATTTGTAGGAATGAATTTACAAACGCCTCAATAAATTCTTTATGCCAAATTTCACTTTCTTGTGTGAATTACGTTATCAATTGCTATATATGCCCTTTGAAGTTATATTATTTAATCGAAAATCTGATAAATAAATAAAACTTACAAACGACGTACTTCATTTAAAAATACAAATATTGGATTTTATCGAGTCCGCGATCAAATATGGGAATAATATCTGGAAACTAAAACTAAGACTAAGGAAAAGGTACAATAGAAGTACACAACTTAATAATGTTTCTCGCTTAACATTTTCATCGCAAGTAGTTAATAGTATAACAGGTCTCAAAGCAAATCTCAGGTAGAGTTTGCAGAATTTATGATGGAGAGACGCGCAGTTGTTTTGAATTTTGGTTAGTTTGGGGATTAACCTCATCGGGATCGAGGGAAATGTAGCCGGAGTAATGTTTTAAGTGTAGTGGTTTGTTCAAATACAAGTAAGCTTGTGTAAGGGGTGTTTGACAAAACTTATCCTTGTGTATTGTAAAACACGACCGTTTCTTTGTTTGTCGCTACTAGTGACACGGGAACTACTGGCTTAATTTTAACACGTTTTTGATAACAATATATTACCTTTCATGTTGACATTTTTGAAGTGAATTTAAAATTCCAGATTAATTATACCTTTCTGTCTACCTGATAACTAGTTTAAAATTACCCTTATATTCATGTAATCTTCCACTTGTGTCACATGAAAAATTGCCTTTTATATATATGTCACATGTATGACGACCCGCGTGACCGAGCGGTTAACATACTGATCTAACGCGCAGTGGGTCCCGGGTTCGATCCCCAGCCAGATATCTGAATTATGAGTTTAGATTTATGTTCTGGGTCTGGGTGTTTGAGTATTTGTCGTTGTGTGTCCATGGCACCCACGACACGGAGAAAATCCTAGTGTGGGGCTATGAGTGTAGAAAGCGTCTTTTTTAACATGTAAAATAGTACGCTGTGTTTACCTGTAACTGACTACCTACTTTAAATTTCTGTAATGTAACAGTCGTTGGTAGAACAAATAAATAAAATGGTGGATAAAAACCATTGACATCGCGACACTGTTACCGTATCCGATACCTCCATATATTAGTATGTACATATATTATGTATGTACGTACACAGACACATACGTTTTACAAATTGAAAGAAAAACCGCAGTACGTGTGGACACATTACGTAATGGCGATAATGAAGGGTTGTGTTACGGTTGTAATTTGGGCAATGGATAATATATTAGTATATTCATACTTGTGCCACTTATAAGACAACAGGGCCGAGTTGAATACTGATACAATCAAAATATATATACTTGTTTATTTCGATAACAGAAGTTTTTTTTTTTGTATTTTGTTTTTATAACAATGAAGTAACAAACGGGCATGTAGTCCACCTGATGGTAAGTGGCTACTGCTTCCCCTGGACATCTGTAAGCAACTTCATATAGAACAGGGGTTTTATCTGAAGTCGATCATAGATGCCTTGCTGCTCCTGAGGACTAAGATGGTCACCTCATATATAAGTGAACAGGCAACCATTAGAAATAGGTGTGGTGGTGGTATTTCCACGTTCGAACTACATTGGTTCTACTACCTGTATATATATTCTCGTAAACGAAATGTATCTAGTCGATCATGGCCGATTGACTCCAGTTATCCTATCTTAACTTAGCTTTACAAGGGCCAGCTTAAAGAAGAACACAAAGTAGTAACAAAAATAGAAACAAAATAAAATTTAAATCAAAGAGCAATTCGTAACAATTAAAATACCTCTCCGGCGAAAATTTGAAAATTGTTTCAACCAAGCCCGTACGAAGTTGAACCGAATGTCGAGTTAGTTTCATAGCGAAAAAAGTTTGCCAAATTGAAAATGCTCGTTTCATAACGACTACCTGTTCGACGTTCGATACAACAGTTTCGGGTAACTGTACATCAAAGTAAACGAAACCGCTCCAATATTACTAATAATGCTTTTAACATGTTTTTTAAAATCTACGATTTCAGATCAGAGCTGTTAGTGATGTAATTATAAACTATGATTATGACTATGAAACTATGATACCAAAACAACACATAATTTATATGTAAAAAAGATTCGGAACACATTTTCCTTAGCTATGTTTTAAATCCTTTGCATTTGGTTTTATATCATAAGTGAAAATAAAAGTAATTGGTCCGCTAGAACAGTTCTAACCTAATGATTGAAATTGGGCCTCTCAATTGAGGGTCCTAGGTTCGAATCCAACGCACGCACAACTGATTTTTCTAAAATGATGTGTGTATTCGAAATCAAGTGACTAATAACGGTTGGAATTCTGCACACTTGTTAGTTCTCTAGAAATATTATGGTTCTCAAACGTGTGTGGTATAGACCAATTCATTCTTGGCCAGCGCGGTGAGCTATATCGTGAAACTCTCTCATTCTAAGTGAAGATCCTTACCCAATAGTAGGATAATTGGTCCGCCATATTGACGAATGGCGGACCAATCCCATAGAATGACGTCACTAATCTAATCGAGTGAATGAGATTTTAGATGGTAGAACCAGTGTAGTTGGACTGGGGATGTAGCATCGCCTCACCTTTTCCTAGCGTGACGCAATTGTTGCATTTCGGTGGAAGGTGGTTGTCGGCTCACTTATATATCGGGCGACCATCTTAGTTAATTGGTTTGGTTTTATTGTCAATGCACGGTTTTTACACCTAACAATTAAAGCATGTATATACAAAAAATATCGTAGCTACGAGTATATCGTGTCCATTACACTAATGTATTATTACACTAAAGGTATAAAGGCATCCTGAATTCAGAGTATGAAAGCGTATAAACATTAAAATACCTACATCGTTTGAGATACACTGTCTTCAACGAGATCCCGGACTTAGCACACAAAGCTAGTAAGGCATTATTATTCTAAAGCAATGCTTCAAGACTGCTAAGATAACTGTCACAGCTTAAATTTGCTTTGTGGTGCATGGGTGAACATACCGATGTTTTGTTAGTTTGTGTTGGTTGAATACTTGTACTATGACCGTAATGTTATTAAGCGCATACCCGCCGGCGTGTAGAAATAAACTGATGTACAAAGTTAAGTAATGCTGCACGCAATAAGTTGGATAGTTGGCTGCTAGAAGTCATTTTTAAGGAGTTCAGAGGGTACTTAAAATCGTCGGCTTCGTTATTAGATAGCAGAAGTCATGACTTGTTGAAGTTCTGTAAGGTAATCACCATCTTCCTCCCTATGAGATGTTATTCAGATTTGTGTCGTTAATTATTCACACATGATTAAGCCACAATAATAGAATTTTGCTCTTTTGATCGTCTCGTGATATGCAAGATCGCAACCAAAATTACCGCAGCACTATTATAAAGAATGGAAGTAATACGAGTCACTCAACACGCAAACAAATAAAAAAAAATCATAAACATTATTTAAGTTATAATTCATTCTTAAAGATATGTGTTTCGTTGAAAAGTTGTGGTTGCCGACTTATTTATATATGAGGCCACCATCTCAGTCCTCGGGATTAGTAACGCACCTGTGATCGACTTCAGATAGAACCCTTGTTCTATATCAAATTGCTTACATATGTCCATTGGCGGCAGTAACCACTTACCATCAGGGGAATCGCATATTGTTTGCTACTTCAATCGAATGAAAAAAAAACGTACATATATTAAAAAATAACTAACATTAAAATTAACACAATTGAAGCATGAAATCAATTGAATCAAAGTCTTCCATGTGATATTAGAATTTGAAGTACAGTTCAATATTGGTTTCATAGAAATTTATCAGTTTCAAACAACGTCCTTCCGCGCTTCCGAAAAATTTAACACCGGAGCTCAAAATCCTCCTACGCTCATTCTTCGATTTCATGGAATCCTTAGGATACGTATTATTTGGCCCGATCCTATCGAATTGGAGGGGTTAAGTGTCAAATGTCACGGGTCTGAGGGTTTAACCCTGAACAACCCAACCGAAGCAAGCCACGCGTCTGTTATATCTGGTTATTTATATCCCGATACCCGGATTACGTCTAGTTTTCCCGATGATTTAAACGGTTGGATTTAGTATGTAGTATGATTGTGGAAAGGACACTTCATTTTATTTAAGCCCTTCATAGCTTAATATGATGTTGCGTGCAGTCCATCTGATGGTAAGTGGGTACTGCCGCCCATGGACATAATATGTAAGCAACTTCATAAAGAACCAGGGTTCTATAGTTCTTGCGTTTTAGTGAAAAACGAAACGTAAAAACTGCTTTTCGCTAGAAAAACGTATGGCGGTGATATCTCTCCGAACAAACTACACTAGTTCTACTAACTGGTTATATGTTTAAAATAATGCATCTTCCTTTGTTTTGGACATGAATTTAAAGGATTTACTCTATTCATCATCATGCTTGGTTAATAGTATTACCACTCCTTCCTTTAAAAAGGAAATTTAATAACATCAAAAAGCGGCATAACCTTGTAAGATTTCACACTTATAACCAGCGGTGAAACATTTATAGTCTTCTAGAACCTCTGTTCTATGTAGAGAAGGTTTAGATTTATCCTTTTTCAAAAATTATGCGCCAGGTGACAGAACCAATGTAGTTTGACCGGGGAGTACTACTGCCACACCTACCTATTTCTAGCGTGAAGCAGTTCTTGCGTTTTGGTGGAAGGGTGTGGTTGCCGGCTCACTTTTTCATGACGCGACCATCTTAGTCCTCGGGAGTAACAACTCATCTGTGATAGACTTCATACAGAGCCCCTGTTCTATATGAAGTTACTTACAATTGTCCATGGGCGGCAGTAACCACTTACCATCAGGTGGGCCGCTTGCTCGTTTGCTACTTCATATTTATAAAAAAAGTAACTAATGACTGCATCCCATATTCAGACATATTATTGCGCATATACCAAACTTAAGCTCTTATACTAGCTATCAAATAAAATCTGCACATGGCACAGCGCCATCTAGTTATAGCATCGACAACTGCTTTCATAAAGCATTTTCGTTTCACACCAATCACAAGATATGAGAACAAACAAACACAATTGGAACCTTTAATACCTATATTAATTCAATGGTTATCTCTCCTTAATTAGCTAAGTTCGGTGTATTGATGAAGATAACACGTAACAACAAATAAACAGTACGTAGAAACTGCTGCACTGAACATTATGTCTATACAAGGATTAGCCGTCATAACAACCAATTGTCATGTCAAGTCACGAAGACGTAAGACAAATATACAAACAAATGTAGGTTGTATAAACTTACAAGATGCTTCCCACGATTTTAACCGCATCAAAAAGCTATCCAATATTATAAAGCTAGAGAGTTTGTTTGGATTTACGCGATAATCTCAAGAACTACTGGTTTGGATTGAAAAAATATTTTTGTGTTGAATAGCCCATTTACCGAGGAAGGCTATAGGTTATGTAACATAGCGCTATGTTCAATTGTTTATTTTTTTCTTTTCTAGTAGCGGGTGAAACCGCGAGGCATACCTAGTGTAATATAACTTTAATTTATTACTATTAGTAGAGTAGATGAAATTTAATAAAACATAAATAAACGTTAAATCAAGATTAGGAGTTTAAATTCACAAGTTAAATTTGCAGTGATAAGCGGTTTTGGTTTAAACAGATTTTTAAACTATTTCAAACACAAAGAGGGATAATTCTAAGTTTGTATTACTACTTATCCACTCCATTTACATATTTTTCTATAAATAAACAATGCACAGGCATGTGAAACTTTAGCACATCACATTTATTCAGCACATATGAAACAAAAACTTCTCTTAACCGATCCAACTACGCAATTTCCCCAGTATACCCAGCACTATTTATTTTATTAAAATCTAAAATACGTTTTGTATATAAATATTTATAGACTTAAAATAAAATAGATGCACTTCAGTAAAAACAAACGAGATTTCTTAGCCGTAGTAGATCTAATAAGACTTATAACTAGTTTAGAAATAGTTAAAATCTCGCTATCTTATTAATCTTATAAAACCATAAGTTATTTATAGATAGTTAACCAGTATCTCGCTCGCTGTATTGGTTTAGAAAGTAACTGTACGTAACCAAGTGATTAGTTATTGATACACTTATCTATCTATCTCCACAAAATAAACTGTACAAAAATATCAAGAGTAGGGTATTAAAAACAACCTTTATGTTTCCACCCTTGCGCCTCAGGGATTGCGCCTGGAGCCGACCTATGAGGGCGGGCTTTAAATAAAATATGCGCAATACTCGTCAAAATCCATTTGATATCTATGCAAGGCGGGCGGAAATGAATCGAGTCGACTGAAAGACGCCGGAAGCCGATTTACGATGTCGTTGTGAGACTTCCGTTCCGTATTGACTTCAAATTCGAAGGGAGATGGAAAATATTATGTACATGGCTGCAACGTTTAGAGTTCCGTACGATGCAATTACATTTGCTAAACCTTTTTTGGGTCGGCCGCCGATACCACTGTGACTCCTTAATTTTTATTCGTACATGATACATTTAATCTGTCGCTTTATATGAGTTTTCGTGAAAATAGTCAAGTACAAGTATTGTCAATATATATTTTTAGATTAGTCAATTTACTAGCTCATTTGATTGTCGTAATAATAGAAAAAATGACGCTCTCCCCCCTTTATCCCTAATTGCAGGCGACATTTTTTAAAATTATATTACCTATGTCACTTTCCAAACTAAGACGATTTTAATGATATGTCATATGTCACAATCTAACAAGCCGTTTGGGCTGTAGCCAGTGCTAAAGAAATGGACATACATACAGACGCTCGAAAAACATCACTCTCCTTCTGACGCAGTCGGGTAAAAGGTAAACATTGATCGTTTTAAGGCAACCTATTAAGATTTAAAATAAGTTAAGTGAGAATATTTACACATATAATGCATTATGTATCTTACGCCTATATTACGATTGTTGCACGATTCTACACTTATATTTTTGTACATAAAACGATTTAAATTTCAACATGCGATAAATTCTATGATCTGAGAATTTCCGCAAACTTTCCTTGCGCAAACTATTTAGTTCGCGCACTTCGTTCTGACTTATTTATTCTGAGTACGTGTATATTTTGTTATGTAACGTTCAATTCTCGTTACATTCATATTGCAAAACTATGCATCGTTTATCAAGTTAGGAAACTTGTAGACACCGACGTGTTTGTAATTTTAAATTTAAAAGTTTTGTCTTTTGTTCTGCGAATAAATATTTTTTCTTGGGAAAATTAGGCTTACATGTATATAATTATGTATTTTTAAATGAAATGAGATGAGATGAGGTGAGGTGAGGTGAGATGAGATGAGATGAGATGAGATGAGATGAGATGGGATGAGATGAGATGAGATGAGGTAAGGTGAGGTGAGGTGAGGTGAGGTGAGGTGAGATGAGATGAGATGAGATGAGGTGATAATGATACTGCTTGACTTGTATTTAAAACAAAGCATATACGTATATATGTTATATACTTACTTACTTAAGTATATAAATAGCAAACGAACGTGCAGTCAACTTGATAGTAAGTGGTCACCGCCACCCATGCACATTTGTGAGCAACTTCATATAGAACATGATTCTATCTGAAGTTGATCACAAATGCACAGATGATTGTAACTTATTTCATAGGCTACGACGTCATCTGACGGGGAGTTTATTCTCTGTGGCACATGAGATTGCCTGGTCAAATTTGCTCAAAGGTAACTTAACACCGACAGAGATTTTACTTCCCAAAAATGATAAATTAATAGTGATTCTGAACAAGATAACACTATTTTCTTCCTTTGCTACATTGGTTGCCAACAAATTGTCATAACATTTTCCATATACCTTCATATACGCTAGCCAAAATCACTGTTGATAATTTGAAATTTGAAACTGAAATATAGAAAAGCATAATAAGCTAAAATCAAAATATAAAGCTTGTTTTATACAATACCTACGTAACTATATTATGATTAAATAAATATATAGTTAAGGACTGTTTCAAGACGCAATAATGGGTTGATAAAATTATAATTGTATGAACCTGATCTTGTTACAATACTACGAAGCTGCTATGCGGCTACATAGCTACGAGTTCTCGAATTCTCTCAGCTATGCAACCTGCAGTGCTCCATAGGTTTTCAAAGATTTTCCAATTGCCGGTTTTCGTTCGAATCGCATTGAATGCAAACCATGCGAAAACCGAATAGCAATTTTAAATCTGTTAGGTTTTTAACGGAAGGCTTGGCTTCCACGGATTCCGTGTTCTATTCAAGTCTTTGTGAGCGGGCCGTAAGAATCCAATATAGACGGACGGACAGTGCTCCTGATTTCTGAAATGCTACCGCTTGCATCCAATTCGCTTCGATAGAACTTCTGATGTGTACGCTACGTTTGCACATTTTTTGCATAGTTTTGATACGGAATAAAGGACTATGATGTCATAATGCCGCCAATGGATTACTAGCGTAAAGCGTTCTTGCGTTTCGGTGGAAGGGTATGGTTGCCGGCTCACTTGTATATAAGGCGACCATATTAATCTTCGGGCGTAGCAACGCATCTGATCGGCTTTAGATGTCCATGGATGGCAGTAACTACTTACCATCAGGTGGGCTGCATGCTCTTTTGTTACTTCAATCTGCTAAAAAAAAACTTATAGTAGCGTGAAGCAGTTGCATTTCGATGGAAGAGAGTGGTTGCTGGCTCACTCATATATGAAGCGGTCATCTTTATCCTCGGGAGTAACTTTCTTCAGATAGAGCCCTTTTATATAAAGTTACTTACAAATAGTAAAAACAGTTACCACTAACTTTTAGGTGGACTGCATGCTCGTTTTCTACTTAAATATTATATAAAAAATGTGTATTAATTCAAAAATCAGTAGCTACGCATCTGTGGCCGTGTGGGGCCTGTGCTAACCCCGGGCATAATCTCGTACATAATGCAATGAATGAAGGAGTTTCTACCTAAATAAATTACGCACACCGGCGTAGAGCGCGTCCTTTAATCAATTCTTCTATTAAATAAACATACAGAGGGAAAGCTCATTGGGATTCATTTTCGGTACCTTATAATTAACAAGCTGAAGTACTCGTGTTCGTTACGGGACATGAAAATAGTCGCCATCTTTAATTACTGTAAAATAAGATGAGCCCCGTGACGGAGCGGTCACCATACCGGTCTGACACGCAGTGGGTTTCGTGTTCGATCCC
Source organism: Cecropterus toxeus (assembly GCA_018249875.1). Classification (NCBI taxonomy): domain Eukaryota; kingdom Metazoa; phylum Arthropoda; class Insecta; order Lepidoptera; family Hesperiidae; genus Cecropterus; species Cecropterus toxeus. The sequence continues at coordinate 2,643 of DWNE01000850.1, read as the reverse complement.
CGGCCAAAGAAACATCTAAATGATGAAATTAGGTTTCTTTTCTGGGTATGGGTGTTTCTGTACTCGTCTATGTATGTTTATGGCAACCATTACAAAGGAGAAAATCCTAGTGTGGGGCTATGAGTGTAGAAAGCGTTGTTATTATTATTATATCGTAATCAAAAGTAGTCTATAAAATGACGAGGTAAATAAGTTACATCCATGCAAAATTTCATGTAAATTGGGACAGTGGTTCTTGCGTGACTGAATAACAAACAGACACACAAATACACACCATCTCATATTTATATATTAGTATATGTATAGATAATTTTTTTTAGGTATATTTTTTACTAGATAGCCCGCGGCTTCACTCGCGTTAAGAAGTATTAAAATTGATAAAGTTTCATGCAAACTTTTGTCCCTATTTCATCCCCTTGGGGGTAGAATTGATCAAAATCTTTTCTTGTGGAATTTTTCGTCACAACATCTACCTGCATGCTAAATTCCAGCCTGATCCGTCCAGTGGTTTGGGCTGTGCGTTGATAGATCTCTATGTCAGTCAGTCACCTTTGAGTTATATATTTAGATAAAATAGGAGCATACAGTCAGTAAGTGGTCACTGTCGCCCATGCTATTCTAGCCCAGATAAGATAAGAGTCCTTAAGGTTAAGTTTTCCTTAGTAAGATAAGATTACCTAAGATCAGCCACAGACTGCAATTTCTGAGGACCAAATCCACCAAGGAATGCACCAGATGTATCTCTCGCTTACCGCATCCTTCAAAACAAAATACGGCAGTGCTTTATAGTATGTGTTCAATAATACCATTGATAATACAAATATGTATGAGAATGTATGTTTTTGTTACTTTCAGGGAAAACCTACTGATTTTGTTTGGATGAAATTTGGCATATACATAGTTTAGGGCTTGGATTAAACAGAAAGAAAGAAAGGAGAAAGAAATAATATTTATTCACGAAGAATATTATATACAAAACTACAATTACACAAATAGACACTACATCGAATACATAAACCGGAAAAAAACTCGCTCGAAAAACATTACCTCCCTTCTGACGCAGTCGGGTAAAAAGCCTTCTCAAGTTATGGAAAAACTTCTGTTCATAATCTTTGGAACCAATGATTTCCTTTTTTTGCAAAGAACAAAATCTAGTTACACATAAATTATTGACACTAAAATTCGCATTAAAATTTCTGATAGTTTAATAAGCAAGGCGCCATCTGCCGTAAAGGTTATCTCCGGCGAGAACTAATTAAATAAAAGGCCCATGCAAATTAGTTGGTTAACTTTAAAATGTCCATCAAAGGCCAGAGGATATAATTTAGCTGGTGTATTTACTCGGCGTAAATAAATGATTTGCATAGGACCCTCGATTTTTCGTTACGTGAAAATAACAAAAAGTAATTTGGTAAAGTCACTACTTTCGTTGACTTATGCGATGCAAAAAACATTTTCTTGTTTATTTCATTTTTGTGTAAACATAATTTAACGCCTTTAAAGAGTAATCGTCAAATTCAAATAAAATTTTAATAAAATAAAAAATAAGAGAATTATAGAACGTCGTAAAATAAGAGATTATAGAACATAGCTTTTGTTTTGGTCTATTTACAAGATTTCATGCGATAACCATATTGTAATGATAAAAGAAAAGAAGGTTTTTTATTTTATAGCCTATGTGACTCTGCTAACTGAAAGTATTCAAATGCCATGTCATGTGTCACAATCCGTAAAGCCGTTTGGGTTGTAGCGTACTAAAAAAAAAGACATACAAACTTACATTTGAAAAACATAACCCTTATTTCTGACGCACTTTTTACATAAATTAATTGTTCAAACTACAATACACGATTTCAAATTTCTGTTTCAGCCGTTGGGTTTTGTGTTTTCATAATAATTACTTGTTTGTAATTTACTTGCATAGTTTCGTGTGTATGAGGCAGCAGCGAACCCTAAAAGTCAATGTTCAAAGACAAACTCTAACCACAAACCAGAATATATATAGAATTTGATATCGTTAACCTTAAGATAAATTAAAAGACTTTCAGTCGATCTAATATAATTTTAAGAAATATCTTATTCTATTACCGCATGCTACGCTTTTGACAAGATAAAATAAACCATCAAAGTCGGCAGCTTAGAATTAAATTGTTTGCTTTTAAAAAACATCAATGATTTTGATCCCATAGGAAGTTTTTATGATCAAACAAGGTCTCATATTGTAAATGTAAAAGATCGCGTTGGTTTTTATTAGAATTAAACAAACGATTTTTTTTCTGACTTTTGTTCAGAAATTGCTACTAAAAATTTGAGTTTCAAAAAATTAAACTAATTATCGAAGCTTTTTTACAATTAGGCGAAATACATATAAAGAAGTTACTCTCCGTATTTATCTGGTAATTAGTCGAGCTAAGCGTGGGCCGACCTCATTTTATTTGCTTGATAAAAATATTGTTTGTTTGGAATACAGACGCAATGTTTTAGTTAAGTTATAATTTAACATAAACACTTTTATATTTGGTATTGCCATAATAGGTATTATAACGATATATAGTTTTTCTTTCTCCCTATTGGCTCTGTGCACGAGTTCAGCGCCACCTAGCGTCCACAACTTTGTTGGCTCTGACGTTTTGATATTTAACG
>DWNE01000849.1:0-25080 GCA_018249875.1 Cecropterus toxeus | reverse complement strand
GCTCATTAAATAAAATATAGGTGTCTTAAATATAAATAAGAATTTAATATTATTTTTTGTATATTTTATTTGCAAACCCTACCTAATCAATTCAAAACAGCGGCTTTGACGTTCCAAAATGGCCGAAGGTCATTCCTATTCTTATTTTGATCGCGTAGTACATAGATACGTTCGAAAAACATTACTCTCCTTCTAACGCACTCGGGCAAAAATATGCATCTTGCCCTGCTAAGCAGAAACTAGTATCATTACACAAAACGTCTTAAATTACATGTACGAGTATCAGGAAACACCTAAATGAAATAAATTGAATATTCACGTTCTATTTAAAGATAAGTGAAACTGACGTGACGTCAGTACCTCCTTCTATTTCACATTGTTTGCCAACGAGGGTAAAGGAATGCTACTTTGCCATGAATTTGAGGAAAAAGGGAAGTGGGAGGATAAATATATCCGGTTAGTAAATTAACCGAAGAGCCACGAAACCAGCGTCATCTAAAATTTTAAGCGATTTCATCATAGCCTCATGAGATTAGACACCTTTTTAATGCCCGACGCTGACGCTTTCGAAAGGCTAGTAAATAAGTAAATGTTTCATGAAACATTCACTTTGAAAAATTCCAAACTACTAACTAATTTGGAAGTATTAATTTTTTTCTTGTGATTTCACGTTATCTTTGCATTAAACACGTTCCCCTTTGCTACCTTAAAAACCGTTCCACTACGGTCCCAAGTTTCCCTCTCTCTTTTAATCAAAAATACCATTTTAGCTCCATTTAAAACTTAGTTTCGTAACACCTAGTTTCCGTATGCTTACATTTGCCTTTATTCTTAATTAAGACTTAGTAAAGCCAAAGCCCGAGGCGGTACTCTTGCTCTCTTTTGTTCTAGAATAATGGCTTTCATCTTTTGTTCCATCGTAGTTTGGTGCACAGAGTTAACTTGGCTTACTGAATGTGAAGGCACGGCTTACTGTAAGTCGTGAACGCGATGCGGGCACGGTCAAGAAATAAGTTTGCACCGCGGTTTCAACCGCGTTTAAAACTTGTGTTATAAGTTAAAAAAAATACTAGATATATTTATTCAGATAATGATACAAAGAAAAATATGCAGCACAAATTTTCAATCCTTTAAATTAAATTCAGTAGGTTTGGTTTGATACGATTTCAGACACAAACAAACAGGCAGACAGACGTTCTAAAAAGTGTAGAAATTTCTATGATTAGTTATTATTGGGTCACCAAAATATTTTTCTTTTTTGTTAATATATGCAACATATAGGGAGATCTTTGATTTTGATTATATGTATGGAATTTACATTGTATGGAAGTGTTCATATACAACTCACGGACGCGATTTAAGTAGCGAGCTTACAACTAGCTCATGCGGCTAGAGCTAGCAGAATAGGCGCCATAATTATGGTGTTCTCATATGAACTAGCGGCCGCACAATTGCCAGAGCAATTAGTACAAGTTTGTTATTTTTTCTCAAAACAATCGTTGTTTACGTTTTTGCTCGTAAATTGCGATCTACGTTGCTCATCGACGTTTTTATTTCTTATCATATCATATCTTGTAATAATAGGCGAAAATTTAATCAATTATTCTGCCGTCAAAATCAACAACCTAAACAACTTCAAGTACTGCATTTTTCGTTACGTTTTTACTGACTTCTAATTATTATTTTTTCCTACAAACGTATAGATAACATTCTTCAATTCTTCTGATGCAATTACCGTAAAAAATAAATACGAATTAAGATTACAATGTTTCAATCTTTTGAGCAATCGTAATAAACTTGCAATAGGGTAGGGTCATTGTTAATACATCATGTTCGCTCTCGCGTCCGCTCCCGCGTCCGCGCGTTCTATGTGAACAGGCACTTCTTTTGATATTTTCGCTCGCAATAGTAAGAGCAAATGAACGTTATTACGTGTATTTTTAGTCTGTTTCGACAAGGTTTTTGTAACTTGAAATATTATTGCAAAAATTACGATAGAATACATTTCCACAATATTCTTTGTTTTATTTGTAAACTTAAATACCCGATCCCAAACAAGAGTTTAAACATTAGAAGAAGTTTGTTTGTATGAATTTTACATTAACTTAAAACTAATGTTTTAATGGATTTTAGTTGGGGCATTAGAGAGACACTAATAAGTTATTATTAGTAATGGATATTATTGTCGATTTACGTTTTGGTTTTTGATACAGACGTAAGATGTTAAATTAACTTCCTGTTGAGGTAGTCCTGGAACGCTATGATATGGGATCAAAAAGGTGCGAAAAGAGGTTTCCTTCAAAGCCGGCGATGCATTGGCGACTCTGGTGTTGCTAATGTCTATAGGTGACGTCATTCGACAGGTGGCCCATCTGCTTTATCGTTAATTTTAAGTATATAAAAGTCAGTACAATTAAAGAAATCTATTTGCAATTAGAATTTTACACCGGTCTGTAACGCAGTAGGTCCCGGGTTCGATCCTCGGCCAGACGGAAATGTAACTGATGATTTTATATATCTGTTCTGGGTCTGGATGTTTGTGTATTTGTCTTTGTGTGTCCATGGCACCCACGACATAGGAGAAAATCCTACTGTAGCGCTATGAGAGTAGAAAGCGTTTGAAGCGTTAAAGTGTTCAAAGTTGTCTGGAAGTTCAAGATTCAAGTAAAGGGATAGAACATTTACCGCGTGAAGTAGGTGAAAAAATACCGATACTTGATAGGTATTGAAATACAATTTACACATAGTCTTTACTAACTACAGATATTTTATCCTTTTTTTTATAAGAACGAAGTAGCAAACGAGCATGCAGTTCACCTGATGGTAGTGGTTCTACACTCATAGCCCCACATTAGGATTTTCTGCTGTGTCGTGAGTGCCATGAACACACACACACACACACATACGAATACACAAACACCCACACCCAAAACAGAAATCTAAATTCATCATTCAGATGTCTGTTTGGCCGGGGATCAATCCCGGAACCCACTGCGTGTCAGACCGCTATGATGACCGCTCCGCCACGCGGCTCGTCAAATCTATGTTATAATACTAACTGATGTTTGCTCCGGAATAATACATTTTTTAACGGATAACGAATTTAAAGCCTGATTTAAGGGTGTACAAAATTTATGAACTTGCTTACAAGATAATCAGATGTATTTTAGAAAGAAAAAATGTCAGTACAATTTTAGGATCGCGTCGAAAGACAAAGAATGCGAATAATATTGTTGACTGAATACATGAATGGCGTTATGCAATAACATATAATTAATAAATTTGTACCTTAAATTATTTTGTTCTTTTCTGTGGTTATTGACATATACTGTATATTGAATAAATCAGAAAATTGAAATAAATAAGCAATAAAATATATGAAAATTTATAAGTGTTATATTGTTTTGCAACAGGGTATTTGGTATCTCTTTGTGATTTGATTCCGGAGTCACCACAGCCTCGTCTTTTTTTGGCCTTATAATATCAGTATTAAGTGCTCTTGTGTTGTGGTACATAGGGTTGGGAAAGATATATTTACTCGAGGTGGTTCTATTCAGCCCTCAAATTGAACTGAACTGATCTTATTTGGAGTTGATTACAGATGTCCATGGGTGGCAGTGACCACTTAATATGAGGAGGATATTTGTTTGCTACCACCAAATTATAAGAAAGATATTTTCGTTCGCTGTTGAGCAAGTAAATGTGATAAGAACAGAGTGATTAAAGCTTGAGAGTTAATTAAAGGTCACAAACTTTCAACATTTCGACTCCGGTGTCGGCAACTACGTCTGCCTCAAAACAGCTTTGTCTTGCACTGTGTTTCGGTTTCAAGTTTAACTCACAACATTGCCAAGCGTTTCAACGTTTTTGGTTTCTGTTTTGGAATGTTGTAAAGCAAACACACGAGGTATTCTTAATAATTTTGCAGGGAAAACAAAGCGTTTGTACCCACTAGGTAAGATTTCAATCTTATTTGCTGTTGATTCTAAATGTTCATGGGCAATAATAACCACTTCGTAAAAAATCAAGTTGCTAGTAAGCTAGTAATATATTCCTATAACCAATTTAAATGAACTGTATCAAAGCCGTTCTAAAATACTCTCATTAAGCAAATACGATTTACTTTAAACAACAATTTCTACACAAGCAAACTAATCAGGCCAAACATTAAGCACAATAAACAAAATAACATTTACCAATTGACAAAGCAAAACAATCATCTATACCTAATTTAATTTTGTTTCGTCCGATTCCAATTTATTAAATTACGAAGCTCCTTTCTTGTTTCCAAATTAACTTGATCAACTTTGACGGGGCCTGTCAACCTTTGTATTTCGAAATTTCAACACGAATAATGTAATTCATTGTAAATCCTAATGCAAGTTTAATGCAATTTTACTTTAAGATACAATATCCTGACGTTTTTCGAAGTGGGAACTTCGAAGTTATAATCTATTAAGAATTAAGAATTAAATTTTGTTTACTGGCTACATAAATTGACTTTTTCTAATTATTTGTTTTGTTTAGATTTTTTTAAATAAGAGGCGTGGTGTCCTCTAATAGGTTAATGAAGTCCATGGCTAACAGAATCTGTTTTGGCCAAGACTATCAGGTAAAACCAATTATTTATCGCTATTGAAGATACACGAAACTTCCGGAGATCTGGCTAAGTGATTATGTCTGAGGTGTGGTTGTGCTACTGTAGTCTTAATTGAGATTTTGTATACACGCAGGAAGTAAAGAAAGCTTTGATAGCGTGGTTCAGAATCAAGTGGCGCTATGTTTTCATTATTTGCTGCTACATAGTCGCCATAATACATAAAGTGCAAAATTGAGACCGCCTTTGGGTTGGTTTTCAATAATTTATCCAATACTTTTTACTCATGGAAAAAACTTACAATTCATTTGGCTTGATTGATGTGATTATGAATTTTGTTTCGCTGAATTATATAATAAGGTATTTTACTATAACTTACATAAGACAGTTTACAGACATTTTAACACTTCGAAATTCACCTAAAGCGGTATAGGTTTTAACAAAATTCATGCACGTTATACCATCTCATTCTTATTCAAGTAGCGAACTTATTGCATACCGCTTGGCTGGTTACCGCCGAATTCTGCATTGCTCCTTTCCGAATAACTCATCCCCGCATGAAATTCTGTCGACCGCGCAAAAGTATATGGCGTATAAATATTTATGTTCCGCAACAACTGTACGCAAAGATGACAATCGCTTATTTACGAGTACCGTGGCCTTGGGCGTGTGTTGTTGTATCGGTTAGGCTGTAACCCGCGAACGGTACAGTGGAATTTCGGCCGTAATTGCTTGTAAGGCGATTTTGTTTCAAAACCCCTGATGAGCAATTTTATAAATTGACTCATGCTATATGGGTCTCCCAGGATTAAAAAGAAGCGCACGATTTATTGAAAATAGGATATATGGTTGACGCTTTTAATACGTAAAAAATTACAAGTTCTCAGGTATACTTTAAACGCTAAAGGAAAACAAGTATTATCTCCTTTTTTAACGTAAGAAAGCAGAGTTATTTATTAAAATATCGTAAATAACTAGTTTTCAAACTATTATATGTATATGTATATGAAATTGTATTGTATAATATGTAATTTCAGAACAATCTTATAACTCTTAAATCAAAGGTAGTAGACCTAAATACTTTTTAGTAAAAAAAAACTCTAAACATTACTCACACGGTTTTGTATTTAAATTACCTTTTAATTTTTTAACAAAGATCACAATTTTTAAAATACATTTGTTCGTAAATTCCTGTGATGTTTACGTCTTGATATTGTCAGCCATTTTTATCAGAATGTTCCTCAGAAGATTTGCCAGAAGTGGATAATTTTGACCCAGGAGTGGCTCTCGAAGTTGAGGTACGCAAATCTATGGAAGAGTAACCCTTTTACAAAAGATAATTTATCCACAAGAAAAGAATTAGAAAGCCTTCCCTTAATAAAATACGTGCTAAAATATTTGTGATCCTTTAGTATTTTGGACATTCAAGATCATACTCAATTACTCATAATCAACCCCATTTACTGCTAGAAACTTTTGTCCTGGTCGGATTATAAGGGATTAGCACCTAGTTCACTTTCCAGCAAAAAGACATCTTCCGCTAGTTTGAGTGTTGATGCCTAGGCAGCGAGTCTACTAGAATCTTAAAAATGTTTAGACATCGTGATTCAACATATTAGTCGTGCCATTTTTTGATGACTTGCAGGCAGTTGCCACATAGTGCAGATACTTCACGCACTTTTTACATTATGTGGAGAAATCTCGCTGTGTAGATTATTCGACTTATTACTACTTATTCATACTTTGAGTAGTTTTTGGAAATTTAAGAAGCGTTTTCAACTTCAACCGATTACAGCCTGTCTCAGGACTAGATGGATTTCAGGCAATAATAAATCACAACCAACATGTTCATAATAGTCTTATATCTATTTTTTAACAATAAAGTACTTACGACAGCCAATACTACAACCAGGATAGGACAGACCAGATTTATGAGTAGCGCGAGAACTGTCCGTACCAGCCACCACAGACCGACCACAACTAGGATACTCGCAATCATTACCTGTGTATGTCGAAGATATGTCATGAGTATTATTAACATTTTTTTGGTGACCCACGTGGCGGAGCGGCTTCTATTTTGGATAACTTGCGGTGGATTCCGCATTTTACTTCCAATAAGATAGATACTTAGATCTTAGATACTAAGATCTGTCTGATGTTTATTTGTAGTAGTTTTCTAGTAATTTGATTTGAATACGAAGATGGTTGCCTTATATGAACCGATGGCTAAAACTTTCCACCGAAACTCTAGAATTGCTGACCAAACGACCACCGAATCGCTGGTCAAGTGCGGATTGGTAGACCTTACAGACCTTTGAAACTTTTTTCAAGAACTCTGTTTTGTGTAAGTTTTCACACATCGAAAACAGCGACTCTTAATATGTACATAATTTTAGAAAAATCAATGGTACGTGCCTGGGATTCGGACCTCGAACCCTCGATTAAAAGGCCGAGCATCAACCATTAGTCTATCACTGCCCCTAATTTTATACAAATGCTCATTAGTATGATAATATTAAAGCCGACACAGGAAAGATGGTTTACAAAATGAAGTGAAAGACGGAACAACAAAGAAATATGAGAGTTGAGAACAAACATTAGAGGAACGATTATTTGTGAATGGAAGCCGTAATAGAGATCGTGTTACTGAAATAGAAGAGTTGTTTTTCAAATTCCTTGAATTTTGATTTTAACCTCGTTTTTAGAATACCAAAAATGTTTTTTGGCGAACTAGGAAGAACTTCTTTCTTAGAATAACCAACCATGGAGAATTTGACCCATAGTATTTCTTTAAATCATTAGTTTTTTATTTATACCATATCAAACTCACTTGAGCTTCTTCGTGGGTCCGCAGCCATGATTTGAAGGTGGTTACGATCGTTTTAGCACCATCATTGTAATCTGAACACGATGCTCGAGACATGCTGAACTGGAAGAATATTTTATTTATTATGTTGTGAAAAGTTATGGTAAATCGTAGCAATAGGTTTCCTAACGAAAATCCTCAAATTTTAGAGATATTTTAACATGGCCGTTTCGTTTCCAAGTCCGACTTCCAATTCATCCATTTGAATTTTTCGATAATTACCAGGCTTGGGGAGGACGTTTGTGACTGCAGTGAGTGATGATGTTATACAAAAAGACACTGCTGAATATCTTGGACTCTCCCTTAGTCGTCTAGTCCCGTGTCAGACCGGTATGGTGACTGCACCGCTATGCGAGTTGTCATAGATGTTTTACATCAAAAACAAACACACACAAGATTTTAATTAGTCTGAAGTGTGCTTATCAATTGGATAACAAATCACGTTTTAGCCATGTGATTCGGTTGGCATGGTGGTCGAGTGATTTATAGCTCCCTTTAGTTTGTTTGCTATAGTTACGTAAAACGTTGCCTCGTAAAACTTTATGTAGGTGTGACATTTTATGTCACGCCGATTTATATTTGCCGTTTTATTTTTTTCCAAACATGTAACATTATAACAATGTAACTTCGCACCCTTGGAACTCTGTGCCGAAATCGACATGATTTGCATTGTGCGTTTAGTCACGTACACTACAAAAATTGGTAGAATTTAGCTTCCCAATTTCCTTTGAGCGAATCGATTCTACGAACTTTACTATCTTTTTGTCAGAGTTTTATAACAATTTGAATGTAGTTGAACCCTTAAAGATTCGATTTCGAACAATTGCTCGCATTTCTGATTAAACAAACATACATTAAAGCCACAGTGAAAGAACTCTCAATGGTTTAAGTCCGGAACAACCAACATCATACGTATATCAGTTGACCTTATTGGCCTTTACGGTTTCGCCTAGTCTTTTGTGGCCAGCTTGACGGACAGTTGGGATAAGTAGACTGTGGGCTAGAAGGGATGGTTTTGGTCCTCGTTGCCGGTTTTCTTGACCTTATTTTTTCGCTAGAAGGGACGTTGCGGACCCGGCTAATGCCGGAGTCCTGGCCTTCCACCTCTTATTAAATAGGAGCTACGGCTGAATCAAAGGCACCTACTGTGAGGTAAACGTATTTCCTCTAAATCATTGCAGTAATAAGCCGTACTGTGTTCTAGTTGAAGTGTGCAGTTAGCGCTTACTAATCCGATATGTTCCAACTTAGTCGAGAAGAGTAACAATGCAAACCCCAACCTCAAAATTGTAAGCTTATCTTTGATTAATTACAGATTAGTAGGGATGTGACTTGGCTAGGAAAAAATAGATTTTTATAATCATCGATTTTATAGTAAATCAAACAATCTATTTTTCAAAAATCGATGTTTATACAAAAAAAAAATCAATTTTGTAAAAATCGATTTTATTGTTTTATTTATTATAAAGTTAGCCCTTAAATACTTTTTGTTCATTTAGTTGACATTTCTATGCATAACACAACAAATAATATGCACTATATGGCGTTGAAAGTAATTCTATTATAAAGCTGCTGTTAAAATATCGAAAGTAAGTGAAAATACGAAAACAAAATTCGTTTTAGTAATCCAAAGCTATGGCAAAATATCTAAAGTTGAATTAAAAAATGGAAGAATTTAAAATCGATTATACATGGTTAACAAACCGATTTATAATAATCGATTATTTTCCACATCCCTATAGATGAGTAGCAGCGGCCACGTACTCTCAGATGTATGCTCGTTTGCTTCTTCTATATTACAAAAAAAGATATATCAAAGATAATTTACCGTGTGTCCCAGAACAGTTCTCTCCCATCTACAATCGTCACCACTGTACATGTTTCCGGCTAAGTGTTCGATGATCTCGGTTGTAAGCATGAGCGACAATAACAGTTTTTTGCCTAACAAACTTTCTGAAACAAATATTTTGGATGAAATGTAAGAGAGTAAACAAGTAAAGCATTTATGATTTACTCTTTAGTGCGGTTTAAAGGTCGAGCGGCTCAGATTATTCAAGATTAATGAGTTATTTATGAGCATAGTTGTAAATCTTATTTTAAAGTTTGTTTAATAAAATTATGTAGTAAAATTATATTATTCTATGAAATACGTTAATTTAATGTTCTATAATTTAATTCAATTTTTTGTTAACAAATTATAATCAATTCTATCGTTTTTAATTTAATCCTTATGAATTTAAAATTTAGATATTTAATATAATTCTAATTTTAATTAATTTACCTAATTTTTATTTAATTAATTATAATTTTTGTAAGGCACGTAGAGCTCCGGTTCTGTAGCATGCTATTTGTGCCTATAATTGGAGTAGCACTTACCTTGTATTTCTGTATGTGAATTATGTAATAGTAAGAAATAGTGTATACTTTGTTGGCACAATAAATAAATAAATAAATAAATAAATAAATAAATTACCAAATTATATGTTGTGAAAGCTACAACATTGAATATATAGACGCGTCATAAAGTTCATTAAGGTTTTATTGAATTTAGATTTTGAAATGTTTAAGTTTTTCGTTGTAACAAGTATAACAAGTAGTAAACGAGCATGCAGGCCGCTGCATAGTAGTAGTGTCACTCATAGACGTTTGTAAATAATACGAAAATATGTTAGTTAATATTTAAATTGGCCTTTTTAAATATTTTTCATACACATATTACATATCTTCTTCTTTAAAGTGAATTGTTATTTTTTATGATTCAGGTTTACCGATCGCCCAGTAATCTGTACGGACAACTGAAGTATTTACATATAAATTCACCTGTGCTTTTTACCACTAGTACGCAAGGATTTAAATTGTTTTTATTTGCAAAAAGCAGCGGCCTATAATCATATATGTACAAGCTTTTAACCCCCTTAGGGGTTGACTTTTTAAAAATCCTGTCTTATCGCTCACTTACACCGTAAAATGAATCCCTGTACCAAATTTCAAAATTATAGGTACAGTAGTTTCGGCTGTGTTGATATATAAGTCAGTGAGTCGGGATAGCCTTTATATATAGATAATGTTTCCGCAGGTTCAGTTCGCAGCCCGCGTCGCCGGCGGGCGGCACGGCGACGGAGATGGTGTCGCGCGCGCAGCACGCCGTGCGCACGTCCCGCTCCGAGGACCACTTGCAGGTGCGTTCGGTTGTCTATGTCGGTTTGAGCGCGCAGACGACGTGTTTCATGTGGTAGCGGGAATACTTTCTCGTTAGTTATGTAGGATTGGTTGTTTTCTACGATTCAATGTACTTATACCTTATCGCGACATTAAATAAAGATTTAGTTAGTGTTAACATGTAACATTACATCAGGACACATTTAGAGGGGGGGGGGGGGGTCGAATTTCATCAAATTTCACATAGAGGAAAGGGGGTTCGGCTCAATATTACATTTATTTTTCTGCATGAAACTGAAATTGAACGAAAATTAAGGTTAACATGTTTCATTCCAAATTTTTCTCAATCTCACATGCAATTAGGAAGTGGGTGCGTGGTCGGGACATTACTCACTAAATCCAACCAAAATAAGAAGGGAACCTCACGTGATTAATAGACGCACGTTACGTACATGCATTCGTAACCTACGTACGCGTTTTACGTACGTGAACGTAAGTGCACTCGTGTAGTACACCGTAACGTACGTAACGATCGTTCGCGTTACAGAAGGAGTCGTCGCTGAGCGCGGTGGCGGTGGACATGGAGGAGGACGTGACGTCGTCGCTGAACACGCTGCTGGACGCGCGGCCCGACTCGGCCACGCCCGCCACGCCCGGCCCGAGGTCCGAGTCCGACGAGCGGGACAGGTTACACCCCAGCTCCCTAGTTGTAATGTTTCCTGCCTGCCAGTGTTGGTGTGTTGGAAGTAGTCACCTGGTGCAGCCAACTAGAGATGGAACCAGATTAGGTTACAGATTTGTTTTTCGCGTGTATTAATCTACCTCATAGCCAGTGTTAATGTGTTGGAAGTAGTGACTTGGTGCAACCAACTAGAGATGTAATTGGATTTCATAACAGTTTTGTTTTTCGCGTGAATTAATCTAGCTCATAAAACTTTATCTTGAACTTACATATACTTACATATAGGGTTTTTTAGTTGTCCTACACTTACTGATTAGTTTTTAAGTTAGTTTAGCTAGTTAGTTTATTGTTCAGGCCTTGCTTCTTAGCTCACTTAGTTCTTAGTTATAATGAATGTTAAGTGTGGTAAGGCACTTTGTTTAGTTTATACCAAACTCAATTGTAGTGACTGTTGTAGGAATTATTTTTATTTTGCTTAACAAATATTCTTCTTTCCTAATGCGTTGCTATTTGTCAATAGCTCGCACCATATTATCTTTAACTGTTAGACATTATATTACGAATATATTTTTAGATTGTTAGTAATATTTGTATTATAAATCAATTTATTTAGAGAATAAGAATAATATCTCCGATTGAAGTTGTTCTTGAAACGTCCATCAGGTTATTATTATTATTACTACAACGTCAATGCTAGAAACAAGCATACGGTAGAAACGTGAAACTTGTTAATTTTACGTTATAAAGACCTTCCTAGTATACACTAGAATATAACGTAAATTCTATAAATCTTACTACATGTTTGTACAGTTTTTCCTATAATTTAGTTGTACATTTGTATCGAGTAATTTAACAAACGCTGTCGTATCCGCAGAATCGTGTGGACGTACAACGCGCCGGTGTCGCAGTGCAACGGCTCGGGAGCAACATCCAACTCTACTTCCATATCTGACGGCATCTCGCAACGGTAATAATAAACTTTAGTTTCTTCTACATATATAAAAATCTACTATGTTATGTTTTTGTCCATGATACTCGTTAACTAGTTAATGGATGTACGTGAATTTTTCCACGTTGTTTTTCTACATTTGGGTATTTTCCTGTCACGCAAATTTGTTATAGTGACGTGACATGCGTTTGAAACTGCGTGACAGGAAAATATCTCTTAAGTATATTTATATACTTCTTGTCCCGAAATTCTTATGGGACGGGTCTGATATTAATCCACGCAAAATATGTCAATATAACTATCATAAAGACATGGAGGTACTTCAAGAAAGGTGCAAAAAGATCTCTCCTTCAAAGTCGAAGATGCATTGGCGACTCCTCTGGTGTTGTAAATGTTCATAGGCGACGATGACTACTTTCCGTCAGGTTGCCCGTCTGCCTTATCGTTAGGAACAGCTAAAAAATATTAATATTTAAAAAAGCATAGGTTTTTACATGAACTTGAATTGACACCAATTGAAATAAATTTACTGTTAATCAGTTGACTGCAGATAATGGCTATCAAAATAATAGTGTAACAAAAAAAAGCTATATGTAAAATGTAGAAAAAGAGAAAACGGTATACAATACAGTATAATTGGTATTGCGTTATCAGCGATATACGTCATGTTTATTCCCGCTATCAAGGGGTTTAACGTCAATACGTCGCATTAAAAATCGTGGGCGTTTTTAATCTTATTTTGGTGTATCATATAAACATGTTATTGCATTGTCTATGCGTCATAGATTGTTTTGATTGTAACGTTTTCGGTACAAGCAATCAAATTGAAGTACGTTTTATTAGCAATGGATTAGAAATACGGTATCATCAGTAAATATTATTTAAAGTAGGCTAACAGAAAGGAACCCTATTTTTGCGCCAATAACGCCGTAACTATAAAATACATCCTAAATATAAAATTCGTTATATTTTGTTTAATAGTTTGAATTGTGTTGCATTTCTTAAATTGGAATACATAACTACAATATTTCGGTACCTTTGTTTTATATACGTCTTGGAACAGAGTACTTTTAGTAAAATAAATCATTTAATGTGTTCATTGATTCTGAGACTAGCCAGGAATTAATTATTTTAAAGTTAAATTATTTATTATATTGAGTAACCAATGCCAAAACTTCTATTGTCACTTAGCAAAGCGTCATCTATATCGCCAGAGTAAAACGTGAGATCCATGTATCTATATCCGCGAATCGTATCTATATAATGTTTTACGATTCGAATCATAAAATATCACCGGATCGATTACGTATCCATTCCAAATCATATAATTGGGTACTTGCCTACGTTACTAAAGAGTGACCACTATCCAAGCAGGTATACCAGATCCCTTTCGTATCTATATCATATCTTATGTACGGGCACATCGCTACTAGTTACTACAATTAGTAACATCGTTAGAAACATCAAAACAAACAACCAGACTGTTTAAAAGAAATTTTTGTCCATAATTATATATATTTAATTATACGCTTTATGAGATTTTTTTTTCAAAATAGTCAAGTAAAGTATATAGTCTATATCCGTATTAGTAGTATATCCATATTGTCGTAATAGTAAAAAAATATCCCCCCCTCTTTTTCATTATGCGAACTGAAACAATCCGTTAAGCCGTTTGGGCTGTAGTGCGTGTCAAAGAAATGTACATACATACAAACATACATACATACATACATACATACAGTATACGCTCGAAAAACATTACCCTCCTGTCGCAGTCAGGTAAAAAGTGTCTTCGTCGTCGTCCCCCGCAGGTGCATGACTGCATGATGAAATGAAATGTCTTTATTTTGCATAGGCCTTCGAGGGCACTTACAAATTGTCAGTTTTCTTACACTACCGCCGGGTCGGAACGCACCTCAACTGAGAAGATGGGTATTGTATAACGTTACGAGGTGGTTATAATCCGCAGGTCGTCGTCCCCCGCGTCGCCGACGTCGGTGTCGTCGTCGGTGATGTCGTCGCGCGCCACGCCGCCGCAGCGCGCGCCGCCGCACGCCGCGCACCACGCGCGCGCGCTCAACGGTACTAGTACTACTACTAATAATACCAATACTGTTATATGACTTTATTACTACAGCTCGGAAGACAGGAATCCTCCGACCATCTGGAGGAGTAAATCTGTAGGAGTGGCCGAGCACAGGTCGCAAGACCAAGGGCTGCAACGCTGCCTAACGGCGACGACGTCACGCCGCGGCGTAGGAGATAAATACAAATATATTTTCATTATCATTAGCATTTATTACTACTCTACAATTATTATATAGCCCACTCTCCGGGTAACTCCTGGAGAGGCTAAGTTTTAATGCTATATATGTGCGTATTAGAAATTATTATCTAAGGTGTGTGTAGTTTACCATTTGCTCAACAATTTTTAATTTCCATCAAATGATAAATCTCTTTTGTCTGTCCTGTCTAAACTGCATCTAGTACTGCTGTACCTATGACTACCACTCCTATCAAATTACTAACTAATTATTCTTAAATTCCAGGTGACATGAGCCTCTCAGAAGCGGTGTCAAACATATCTAGTCCAGACTTCCAAGACCAGGACGACATATTCGATACTGGACGGGAATGTCCCCGCATGGAACTCTCCGATCCTTCAGACTCGGACTCGACTATATTAGTATCAGAACCCTGTCACAAACGAGCGAAATCCAACTCAACATACTCAATGGAACAGAGTAGTGACGTCACATTGAACGGGGAACACAACAAAGACTATAGGATAGTGATACAAGTGAAAGGACCGGAGAAACAGAGTGCAAACGCTAACGATAATGTAAATAATAATAACAATAACAATAGTAATTACGTGCAGAACGGAAAGGAGAATGGACACAACTCGCCAGAGAATCAAGGGTACCAGGTAATTAATGAATAATGAGTTTTTCCTTTTTTTTAATTAAACCTAACGATAAGGCAAATGGGCTACCTGATAGTGAGAAGTCACCGTCGCCTATGGACACTAGCAACACCAGAGGACTCGCCAATGCATCGTCGGCTTTGAAAGACAACTCTTTTAACACCTTTTTTGAATAGCCTCATGTCATAACGCATCGATAATACTTAAGAAGGAAGCTCATTCCACATCTTACACGTCCGTCATTATATACGCAGACATTGTTTATTGTTTTGCTTATTAAAGATTAAACAACTTAGGAACTAAATTTGATAAAGTGACAGTGTTTTTTCCCTGTTGATGTTGTTTAAGAAAATTTAATATAATTATTGTGAGTTACGGCCCTAGTAGAGCGCCTTATTTTAGAATCGATGATTTGAGTTTTGGCGATTGGATCGATGCTGCATCATGTTTTGAAAACTTGCTGATTCGGTAGTGATATTGAAGACGCGACATTTTACATGCTATATTGCGTTTTTGCGTTGAATTGCAATTATAGAGCTTCGACGTGACTCTCAAACCTCTGCAAGGTGCAACATTTGATCGCTGCATCCAACTGCCGAAAAACTAAATGCACTGCTCAGGCCCTTACACTTATTAGTGGTTACAAAACATATGATGTGTATATATATATGTCACAATCGTTATGTTACAAAAATAATACATGGGCACTTTCGGCGACTATTTTGTCTCTTTGTAGATATATGAATTATAAATTTCTTTTATAATTACTAGGAACTATGCACTGGTTCAGACGGCGGTTCGGACGAGGGCTCCGATGGCGACTCGCTACACTCGTTCCACTACAGCCCCAAGGCGGTAGACATACCTTCGGCCGAGCGGCTTGCTAAACGTCTGTACCATTTAGACGGATTCAAAAAGTCTGACGTTTCAAGGCATTTAAGTAAAAAGTAAGCACTTTACGTAACTTTTATTTTGGTAGTGTGTGACACTAATGCACCATTCCATTTTTACATTTTTTTTATTGGACTACATCTCCATGTATCTACTTTAGTACTAAGTATACTGCGAAGGGTGTGGTTGCCGGTTCATTAATATTTGAGGATACTATCTTAGTTCTCAGGAACGCAACGCATCTGTGATTAACTTCAGATAGAATCCCCGTTCTATATGGAGTCATTTACAGATATCCAGTAAGCATTTACCATCAGATGGTTTCCATGGTTATTTGATACTGAAATCTGATAAAAAATAAACGAAAGATGTGTAAATTGTTCAAATATGTTAACAGTTAAAAGGTTACAATCCTGTCATGTTGCTTTAGTTACTATGAATTTACAAGATGATAAAATATATTAATAAATGACCATTTGCTTTCCAGCAACGAATTCTCCCGTGCGGTAGCGGAAGAGTACGTGAAGCATTTCGAATTCGGCAACACTACTCTCGACGAGGCGTTGCGGTCGTTTCTCGCGAGGTTCGCTCTCAGTGGCGAGACGCAGGAGCGAGAGAGGGTGTTAGTGCATTTTTCGAGGCGGTATCTTGAGTGCAACCCCGGCTCTTTCAACTCTCAAGGTTAGTGAATTTATTTTTGACGTAGATCGTTTCATAAATTTAGAAAATTCAATCTGTTACGGCAATCGCATAAGTCTATCAAATCGCATATCATAAGTACTGGACATCTGTAAGCAACTTCATATAGAACAGAGGAACATCTGAAGTCGATCACAGATGCGTTGATACTCCCGAGGACAAGATGGTCGTTTCTCAGGTAAGTGAGCCGGTCGACCACACTAATACCCTTCCACAGAAATGAAAGAACTGCTTCACGAAATAGGTGTGGCGGTGGTACTTCCCCTTTCGAACTACTTTGTTTCTACCACCTGCTAAAGTGATGCCCAATATAACGTTAAAACCGATTACAGACGCGGTACACACGTTAACGTGCGCGATAATGCTCCTGAACACGGACCTGCACGGCTGCGGCGGCGGCACGTTCCGCCGCATGTCGTGCGCGGAGTTCATCGAGAACCTCGCGGAGCTCAACGACGGCGAGAACTTCCCGCGGGACACTCTCAAGCACTTGTACCACGCGATACGCACGCAGCCGCTGCAATGGGCACTGTGAGTGTACACTCTTCTTTATCTCTCTCTTCTCTTTATACTATTATTTATTATTATTTTTATATTAATTCTCTTTTTGTATTCCAAAAGATTTTCGAGTACGAAAGCTTTATAATTAAAATTATCCGTCATTTTCTTAAATATGAATAATTTTATTTTTCTATCATACTAGTTATATGGACCTATGTATTTTATCCCTTATTGAATACGTTATTGTTTGTATGTTTAATAATTCTTATCTTAAACTACCTCTTACTTATACACTTTTAAAACTGTATAATTGTATATTGAAGTGTAAATTTCAATTGTAAAGGTTATTGAACCTTTACAATTTAAATTTACACTTCAATAATAAAAAAAAATTACACTTCAGTATAAAAAAAAATAGGCATTATTAAAATTTTTATTGTGTTCACTTTTAGAACATGTTGTAAATGTGTTCATTACAAATTAAATAATTTCTAAAAGTTGGCCTTAGCACTGTATCTGAGAAAGAACTTAATTAAGGTTGTAAGCCACTTACCACCAAGTAAATTGCATGATCGTTTATTACTTTGTAAAATTTATGTTTAAAAAATATATGTGTTCGATCATGTACCACCTATTTGAGGTTAACAACTACATACCATCGAATGGATTGCATGAGTATAGCTTTTTATTTAATAAAAAACAAACGTTTGTTCATTGTCAGCGACGCGGAGGCGAACGCGGCGGCGACGGGCGACAACGGTCGGGCGGTGGGCGCGAACCCGTTCCTGGACGTGCCCGACCAGAGCCGCGCCGTGGAGTACAAGAAGGGATACGTCATGCGCAAGTGCTGTGTTGATGCTAACGGGAAGAAGAGTAAGAAAATAATGTTTAAACATATTTGGTTGAAAAAAAATCGTTTTTATTACACACTGATTAAAGGGCTTGTCAGACCTAATCATATAAGACCAACGTCGAGGGGCTTATTATTCACCACTAATAAGATTTTTTTTATTAAAAAAAATATATATATTTTTCATCTCGCTATTATTTGTATAAAATTTGGTTTTATATATCATATAAAACCAAAGTCGAGGAGTTTACTATTAGACACTTAAGAGGTCCACGACATCCTGGCTCAATAGTCAGATCATCTTAAAAATTATAATATCATTTGGGTAGAGTGTTCTGCCGTAGTAGTAGGATTTAAATGGCCATGAAAATAACCTAAGAAAAATGCGGTCTGTTTGGATGAGGGGAGGCTTGGGATCCCTAACCACCTTACCTTTTTGTATCCACCAGTGTCTCTAACAAATTAAATACAAAATAAGGTTCTTCCTAAAGCCGGTCATAGATGCATTACAATAGATAAGGAATAGAATCGCCTAATTTATAACTCAGCCGGCATTCGCGTAAGATGTTCTCGGTAATTTATATGTTGAAATATTTATTTCAGCACCTTTTGGACGTCGCGGTTGGAAGATGTTTTACTGCACGTTAAGAGATTTAGTACTATATCTGCATAAGGACGAGCACGGCTTCAGGCGAAGCCAAATGTCTGACAACTTACATAACGCCATTCGGTAAATTACTTTACAGTTCTAATTTTGGCCTTTTTATAGTCTGAATATTTAATGTTGTATTTTGTTGTAGAATACATCACGCGCTGGCCACCAAAGCTACGGATTACACGAAAAAACAACATGTGTTCAGATTGCAAACGGCAGATCAGGCGGAATATTTATTTCAAACAAGGTAACGTTACTTAATTTGAAACTGTAGATGAAGTAACTATAGTTTTAATACTAATTACATTTTATATGAATAAGTCTGAGAATTACAAACAGTGTTTGAATGGAAATTTGTATACTGTCCTGCAGAGGTCTGTATGCAGATTTGTTCTATATTAACTTTGACTGATTGATTAAGTCATGCATGTGAAAGGACTCCAACAATCATTAAGTGTAAAATCATGTACTTAACGGAGAAAGTATAGAAATTGAATTAACTCTTCGTCGCATACTTTTAGAACTATTTCTGAGATTTCTATAGTCCTAGACGAAGTTAAGAATGATATAATTATAATGAAGAAAATATTGTTTGTCTAACATAAAAATCTATTTTATTCAGTTAATTAGTTTAATATATAATTAAACGTTATAAACTAAATTTTAGTCGTCAATAATGTGTAAAATATACATTTTACATTGCAGCGATTCAAAGGAGTTATGTTCCTGGGTGGAGACGATCAACTTCGTGTGCGCAGCGTACTCGGCGCCGCCGCTAGCGGGCGCCGTGGGCTCGCAACGGAAATTCCAGCGGCCGCTGTTACCGTGCACGCATACTAAGCTTTCCATGGTACGTATGGTGAAGTTTCGCCATGACGACGATTCATGCAGTTGCATAGATCATGTTAACCATGTTATTGCTAAAAAGCAATGAGTTTGTAGCTAAGACTTTAATTTGAAGTTGAATATGGATGACTATGGCCGGCAGTACCATCAGTTGGATAACGTGCTTGTTTCTTATATTGTTTAAAATAAAAAAAATTGTAATTGTCTGTCATGCAGATTTAATTTGTTAACAATGAACATATGTAAAAATAGATCATTTGATAGTGTTGTTGCGTTTCTATATTTTTTGTTTGTTTTTCCATATTTATCTGGTAGCTTCAATTTCGTATCATGTACCTATATTGTACGTACTGTATATGTGTGTATGACAATTCCGTGCATCATTCTCCCAGCGGGAGCAGCTGGCGGAGCACGAGGAGCGCGCGGCGCGGCTGGAGGAGGAGCTGGCGGCGCTGCGCCACCAGCCGCACGCGCACTCGGCGCACGCGCGCGACAAGGACCACTACCTGGTGCACGAGGTAACTGTTTCTAAGTTTCTGTATGCTCCGAGAGCTGGCTCTTTAGAAGAAGGTTGGTTAAAATGCCCTTTGTCCGAATATAGTACATTTCCTTAGGCCTTTGCAAGATTACGTTTTCAGCCATACCTTGCATTATATAAACCAAAAGTACAGTAACCGTTTTGAGAAAACGTAATTAACTCTTAATAAGGGCGCAAATATTCTTAGGTGGCACCTTGTTATCACCTGTCCTTTTTCCAAAGAGGTCAATAATTGCGACCACAAAACACGATTCTTTAATCATTTATGTAAATCGTTAAATTGCTATGTTGTCTTTTCCAGATAAAAAGGTATCGCACGTACGCGTACGTGATGCGCGCGCGCGCTGGCGGCGCGGGCGCGGACGAGGCGGCGCCCGCGCTGCCCGAGCGGCCCGCGGACCGCGCGCACGGGCCGCACCCGCCGCCCTGACGCGCCATGGCGGTGTTCGCCGCCTGCGTGCTGTGACCGCCATCCCCTCCGCCCCCGCACCGCTCCCGCCCGGACCAGGGCTGTCAGTACGAAAATATATATACGAACGTTGTAGCCCCTAGTTTCTGCGGCTGCTAGTACAAAAATATATACAATACAATATACACGATTGACATTCTCGCCCCCTAGTTTCCAGGGGTGCCAGTAATGACATTATACGGTTAAATCACTGCCGAATACATAAACTAATGTTTATTATACTAAGAAGCGAAGTGAATATTGAATTTTCGGACTGCTATAGACCGAAAAGCGTGCGTACACATACGTAAGAAGTTACGTATATTGTTTGGCATATTTTTTAACATAACTATTATAAAAATTCAATCAAATTTTTCGACCAAACGACCAATAGATGAAAAAAAATACTGCAATTGAACTAAGTGTTTGCCGCGCACGTTTTCTTCCCACGTTAAAAATACAGACTGATCCGTTTATCTAAACGTCATGAATGAGTAGTCTGGATTTGACAGCAAAGTGCAAAACGGAAGACAATCAAAATTTTCCGTGTTTTGGCTCCAATTGTAAAATCTGACAGTCCTGTCCGGAACCCACGTGACCCCGTACCCGACGTAAATCAACGAATGGACCGCGTAGTAAACGAAAACTCTTCAACACGAATGTGAATTTTAAAACCGGTAGCGAGCGGTGTCCTGACGGGCGACGGTCCGATGGCCCTGCCTAGCTGCAACGCGACACCGGAGGAACGTTAACGAATATTTATTAGAGACGTTAAATATTAGATTTAGATCTCCCGAGTGATTTTAGTACTTCCCGAAGTCGTCGTCGCGCGTCTATCGTTTCGAACGGTACTGCGCATCGTATTTTTTAACCTACTTAGAAGTTTTTAGGGTATACGACTTGATCTTCTTGAAGTGAGCGCTACCGGGTCTAAATTGTAATTTATAAAGTAGGCTTAATAGAGTTCATTATGGTGTTAATTACGACGGCGGAAGGTATGGAACGCCGCTGCCGCACGATACTGCAATGGGTCCTCTCCGCCACTCGAACTCCGCAATAAGACTGAATAAGATACTCAAATAACATTCCACTGAGATGAAAATGTTTTCGAGCAGCTGTATAGGAAAGCGGCGGGTGTGCTTTACTAGTTGTTAGTACATATATCACACGGTTGAATCTTAAATTTAAATTATCGAATCATCTAGTCCTGTCTTCCTTGCAAAACACGATTGCTTTTGGATGTTCACGTAATGGATATGGTGTAAACACACCGTTATTAAAGTGACAACTTCGAGTATTATAAAAAATGTATAATATTCTGGAAAGGAATTAGAAATTTTAGAGTAAATTCTCTCGTACAACATAATATTTCATATAATATTGTATTGCTATTATTTAGCATTTGCTTGTAATTACATCTCGAAATTATTATATTATTATGTTGTAGTAATCGCAAGTTATTCGGCGCTATTAAATTAAACTAATTACTTTTACTAATTAACTCTTTCTGTATAAATTGTATTATACAGATAAGAAGCTATTTAGTTGTAATGTTTTGTTTCAACAGTCAAGCTAATGGTTTTACGCTTTAATTATTCTCTCTTTATTATTCTTTATATATATTGGCTTGTACTGTAGGAATATGTTTGTCATAGCCTATTACGTTCTTATATTTTATCAGTTGAAGCGTTGATAGTTCAAAATATAAAAAATCATTCAATTCAAGCTCCATTAATTCCAAACAGCTTTGGTGCTTCACATACGAATACTGAATATGATTTTGACATCAATTGAATTAACATATTGTAAATAGACTTTAAAGTGTTGAGACTGATAAGTGATGTTATTTATTGTTTGTAAATCAACCAGTGTTAAATCTCGGGTGTATAACTATATAATGCACCTAAAAGAACCGAAGCGATAATTATAGCAAATAAATTACAAAACATTTGACAATTAATGTGTATGAAATATCGAGTTATCATAATTTATACTATGAAAAATACATAATATACTGAAAGTTAAGCTTTATTTATATCTTTTACATTGTAGTAGCCTTAGGTCCTAATTCATCCGATAAAGAGTGCCAGTAAAGTGATATTTGAGGCCGTCATTGTATTATATTTATTTGTGTTTGTTTGTAAAGTAGCGAAAGAAATTCCTCCCAACTGTTATAACGAAAGTAGCTGAATAAACTAAAATTTATTTTATTTACTTGTTACACTCCATATACATATATTATTATATTACTGTAAAAATATGAAACAAACAAGTGAACTCCCAAAAATGGAATCAAGGCATCAAAGCCTATTATTTTATTTGCAATATTATTTGGTACTTATATCATTAATTTAAAATCTAATATGTATATGGTATTTTGCATCATACTTTGTGTTTAATTCAAAAATAAATTTAAGTAACTTCTAAATTGATTTGTATATTTATTTATTGTTTGTTTGGTTCAGTACTTATTTATATTTTATAAACCACTAAACGCTTTGGAGCTTCTTATGTATTAAGTTTTCTGTGTTGTTGATCTGTTTGAGTGCTTTGGTTCACTTCGATTAGCTAATGCTCTGCCTCGTGTGTTTTTCGTGAAGAACGCCAAACTTATATTTGTCACGGAACTGTGTTTACAAAACTACGTTATTCTAGCTGATGTGTAAAATAAGTGGTTTTTGTAGTTTGCTTTTAGGATGTTTTATATTTATGTAATCGTTGTAAATAGTTTATTTTTTATGGTTTATTTACATGTTACTTTTATTTTTTATTATTTACTGAGATATGAAATTTGTGAAGTTCTGTTTTAAATAAAAAAATGCCTCACATTGTGAAAATTATTATCAGAAACTTGTCCATCGCCATCACTTGCAAAGTAAGGTTATGTATTTGCTTATATAATATAGCCGTACAAACTATAGAGGATTATTTTGGAAAATATCATTCCGATGGCCGTCAGTTGCAGAGGGCTCGTGGTGTTGGGAGTGTAACTTGTTAAGATGATTTTTTTATACTTCCGGTTATTTATGTTTTTTTCTATTGTAAGAACGTTTGGGGAATGCGGTTATTTGGTGAAAGCTTAAAATTCGTGTAAAACAACATCAAATGCATTGTATCTTTTTATTTCGCGCCATTCCATTAATGATTATTATTTCGAGGGATTTCAAAATACAATAAAATCACACTATCAAAGATGGCTAACTATCCTGTTTGTGTTTTTTACAACTATGAAACGATTTTTAAAACATTCCCACTCTTCTTATCATTTTTTCCAGATATATCTGTATTCTGTATAATGAAATATAAAAAGTGTTTTGTGTCCACACAAAATGAATGTCAAATTTTATAATGAAATGCAACCTATATAGTATATCGTATATGACAAATTAATGTCTTCCCTATTCCTACGTTTACAATATATAAGTGGTGAAATATTCATAATAAATACCCAAGAATATAATAGTTTTTCCTACATTATTAAAGTTTAGTAAAATTTGTAGCAAACTATGAATGTTATAAATATAAACGGATCATGAGAATCTTCAATAATTTAATTAAAATCGTAAGGGATTAATAATTCTTGGAATTGATACTATTCTTTGTTTATATTATAAGGTTCCAGTTTTGCATACCTTGCATGATTTGTATGTATGGTATGAAATTATTTTCGTATGTGTGATTGTTTTGATATCATGATTGTCGTAACTAAAATGTATGACAAAGTATTACAAATTATATAACATTGGTAAGTATGGAATTATAATGTTGGCTGTGCCGGATATTTAGAGTATTCACTTAATATTATTATTGTGTAACTGGGAATTACAACTTCAACATTCGAGAAATGTTAAGTAATCAGAAACAAAATATAGTAACTATTTAATAGCCAAATCATATTATTCCAAGGAAAATTTTGTATTTGAATTATATATCATAAAATATACAATAATAGCTTTAGTTCCATTTCTTTTTTACCAACCATAACCCCTTTGAAGAGCTGGATTAAATATGTCAAATTATCCTTCAATGCTTTTATTGATATTTTTCCCCTCATACATACAATATACAGTTAATGTTAGGGTTAGTGTTACCTTTTTAAACTACCTATATCGATCCAGGTAGAATGGTTTATATATGGATAGACAATAGTCTTAAAACCCTCTTCATACCACATTAGAAAGAAATGGCTGCCATCATAAAATAAATATATTTGTATCAATTCTAACAATATGTACTTCTCAATTTAAGTTAAAATAATTATTAAAAACTTATACTGCTCATCACATGTTTAATCTTAATCTAATCTTTTTTTTAGCAGTTAAAGAAACTTGTGAGACCAATCTGACATCCATTTCCTGATAGATAATACAATACATGTAGTAAAAATAATACCAATACAATTGGCTATTTGACTGATTTTGGAAAACAGTTGAAAATGATTCATTATAGCATAATAAACACGCTACATCAATA